>VDFB02380378.1:0-25863 GCA_007258455.2 Sequoia sempervirens | reverse complement strand
ACTTGTGTACATGTACGAGTGATATATACACATTTGTATATGTATATGAGTTGTATTAAATTTCTGAGCAGTAGTGACTGTCGATTGTAAAGGGTTGGAATCAATAAAAGATACAGGTTCATGGAGTGGTTTTTCTCCCTATGACAAAATCATGAGATTTTGGAGGGTTTTCCACTCGGCACAAATTTGGTGTTTCTTCATGTTTGTGAGTTTCATTACTTTATACTTATGATGAATGCTTACATTTCTCCTGCATAGATTGTATATATTCTGTTATAAGTTGCTTATTGCAAAAAATTGTAAGGAATCTTGAAATAAAACAATAAGGTTATGATTCACCCCCCCTCTCAGAACCTTGACACTTCCAACAAGTGGTATCAGAGCATAGGATTCCCTTTAGGAATTGATCCCTGGTTATTGGAAGTTATGGCACATTCTGAAGGTGCTTTCCTTAATAGGGCACCTTTATTTGATGGAAATGATTATGTTTTCTGGAAAATTAAAATGGAAGCATTTATACATTCTCTAGATGTAAGGATGTGGGATGTAGTAACAACAAAATACACTATTCCAGCGTCAGTCCCTACTGATGTTGATGAGAAACTAAAATTTGAATTAGATAAGAAGGCTAGATATGCTCTTCTTTGTGGTCTTACTAGAGATGTCTTTGCCAAAGTCATTTATTGCAAATCTGCAAATGATATATGGGTAAAAATTGAAACTATCTATCAAGGAGATGATAAGGTTAAAGAATCTAAACTGATTACTCTTAAAACTCAGTTTGACAATCTAAAAATGAGTGAGGATGAAACCATTGCTGCATATTTTTTAAGAGTTGAGGAAGTTGTGAATGCCAGGAAGGGTCTAGGTGAAGACATAGAAGAACATGATGTTGTTTCAAAGGTTATTAGGTCAGTACTACCTAAATTTGAAACAAAAATTTCTACATTAGAAGAAAAGAAAAGTTTTTCAAAAATGACCTTACATCAACTTCAAGGAACTCTAACTGCATATGAAATGAGAATTAGCAATCAAGCTAGTTATTCATCAAAAGAATCAGCCTTTAAGGTTGAAAAGAATGATGAGAGTGATTCAGATCTAACTGATGCTTTAGAAGCATTACTGGTTAAAAGAATGGCAAATAAATATAAAAGCAAACCTAAATGCTTCAGCTGTGGTCAATTAGGACATTTTGCTGCTAGATGCCCAAATATTGAACTTGATGATTGTGATGAGAAGTCTGAGAAGTTTTCTAGAAAGAAGCCTTGGAATCAGAATAAAAGGTTTAAGGATTTCAAAAAGAAAAGTCTTTTTTCAAAAGAAGATCCAAATGAAGAATCCAGTGATGCAGATGAAGAAGGGGAAAAATTGTTCATGGCTGAAATAGTACATACTCCTAAATATGAATCAAATGAGCCTGAATCCTCATCTGATTTAGAAATAGAAGTAGATCTTGAAGAAGAACTTCTAAAATCCCTGCAAGAAATTAAAAGGTTAAAAAAATCAGTTGCAAATCATGAGACTGAAAATCAAAAACTTCAAGATGAGTTAATAAAAGAAAATTCAATTATAGAAAGTCAAAAATTCTTACTTGAAGAAAAGGATAAAAAACTGAATATCTTGCAATGTTCATCTGAAGAATCTACTAGTCAGAAAACAAAGTTGTTTTTCAATGGATATTGTTTCAACTGTAATATTTTTGGGCACAAAGCAATCTTTTGTAAAAATAGCACTAGTCAAGGCAAAAGAAAAGTTATTAGGTGCTTCAAATGTTTTTACTATGGTCACTATGCAAATCAGTGTAAATTAAATCTGAGACCTAAACAGATATGGAAACAAGTAAAGACAAATGAAAAGTCCTTAATTGTTGAAACAGTCTTATTTGCTCAAAAATCTGCAACATGGGTGTTGGATAGTGGCTGTTCTCATCATATGACTGGATGCAAGAACAAATTTAAAACCTTACAAAACTTTGATGGAGGATTTGTACATTTTGGTGATAACTCAGGAGCTTATATAACAAGAAAAGGCTCAATAATCTTAAATAATGAACAAGATAAAGTTGAAACTGATGATGAAGATGAAATAGAATCATAAAATTGTTCCAATTCTAAAATCACTGGTGATGGATCAAAGTTAAAAACATCTTCTAGAATAATAGCTAAGAGACATCCTGAGTCTCAAGTTATTGGAGATATTGATAAAGGAATTTTAACTAGAAGAAAAGCCAAAATAGGAGAACAAGTAAATATTGCTGAACAATTTTGTTTGATAGCAGATTTTGAACCAAAGAATGTAACTGAAGCCCTATCAAATCCTAGTTGGCAAAATGCTATGCTAGATGAAATAAATCAGATAGAGAAAAACAAGACTTGGGAACTTGTTCCCAGACCTGATGGTAAAAATGTTATTGGTGGAAAATGGATATTCCACAATAAACTAAATGAGGAAGGTGTAGTGATCAGAAATAAAGCCAGATTTGTTTGCAAAGGATATGCACAACAAGGAGTTGATTTTGGTGAAACCTTTGCACCAGTTGCAAGGATGGAATCAATCAGAATTTTTCTTGCATATGCCACTCATAAAAATTTCACTGTTTACCAAATGGATGTCAAAACTGCTTTCTTAAATGGATATCTTGAGGAGGAAGTTTATATGGAACATCCAGAAGGTTTCGAATCTTCTGACAAGCCTGATTATGTTCTTCATCTCAAAAAGGCCTTATATGGTTTAAAACAAGCTCCTCGAGCTTGGTATTCCAGATTAGATAAACATCTAATTGCAAATGGATTCATTAAAGGAAATGTGGACAGCACTTTGTATACAAAAATGGACAATGAAAATTTATTGGCTGTTGAAATATATGTAGATGATATTATTTTTGGTTCTACTAATGATCATTTAGCACAAACTTTTTCAGGAATCATGGAGTCTGAATTTGAGATGTCTATGTTAGGACCTTTGACATTTTTCTTGGGAATTCAAGTCTCTCAGCTTGAACATGGTTTGTTTATCTCTCAACTGAAATATGCTAAGGAAATGCTTAAAAGGTTTCAAATGGATACTTGTAATCCAGTTGGTACACCAATGGAAACTGGATGTAAGTTGATGAAAATTGATGAATCTCCTCTTGTTGATCAAAGGGAGTATCGGTCTATGATAGGGAGTCTTTTATATCTTACTGCTTCTAGACCAGATATAATGCACTCTGTATGTCAAGTTGCTAGATATCAAGTAGCTCCTCGTCAATCTCATCTCAATGTTGTTCACCGTATCTTTAAATATTTACAAGGTACTTTGGATTATGGTTTGTGGTATCCCAAAAATGATGATTTTGCACTCATTGGTTATACAGATGCTGATTGGGGTGGATGTAAAGATGATCAACGAAGTACTAGTGGTGCTGCATTTTTCTTAGGTGATCGGTTAGTTGCTTGGCACAGTAAAAAACAAGAATGTGTCACTATTTCTACTGCTGAATCTGAAATTATTGCTGCAACAGCATGTTGTACTCAATTAATTTGGATGTCTTATCAGCTTTCAGATTTGGGTGTTCATGTTCAAAAACCTCTGAAAATCCTTTGTGACAATACTAGTGCTATTCAGATTTCAAAAAATCATGTTATGCATTCTAGAACTAAGCATGTTGCCATCAAATTGCAGTTTATTCGCGAACATGTGTCATCAAATGAGGTCATTCTTATTCATGTACCTTCTAAATTACAAGTTGCTGATATTTTTACCAAAGCTCTGCCTAGAGAATTGTTTGAACAGTTCAGAATTCGATTGGGAGTCTTCTCTCAATCCATGCTGGAATAAGTTCTTTTTACTTTTCATATTCTGTGTTAGGTTTCTGCTTCTTTCACAGAAAACATTTATGAAAAGCAGATGGTTTGATTTTTGATGCATAAATTTTGGGGGAGTAATCAATTTGATCAAGTTTTTCCACAGGTTTGATTTGGCACAGGTTCAGTTTTAAAGTTTTTCCACAGGTTTGATTTGGCTCAGGTTCAGTTTTCACAGGTTTGATTTGGATCAGGTTGTTTTGTTTTGGCACAGCAGTTTTTCACAGTTTTGATTTGGCACAGGTTTGGCCTTAACAAGAATTTTCACAGTTTTGTTTTGGCACATAAGTTTTTGGTTTGATCAGGTGCACTTGGTTCATAGGTTTATCATGTTTTCATGGTGAATCAGCATGGTATTTCAGTTCATTATCTTGTTTATAATCAGCATGGTATTTCAGTTTATTTTATGAAATGGTGAAAATTTTTGCATCAAAAATGGGGGAGATTGTTAACCATTTCAAAACGTGGCAGATCCGTCATCTGCTTTGTTGGCAAAATATTATACATGTGGCAGTTGTAAGGAAAGGTTGTATTTTGGCGTGGCATTTTTTATGGAATATATGATGGCATTTGATTAAAGCAAAAATTTGAAAAGGTATTATAATGTTGTCGGCAGCTGTGATTGACCGTAATCTGACAAGTCTGAACGCATTATTTATGTTGTTTAGTCCTTTCTCGCCAAGTATTGACTTTGCATGGCGGACTCCAAATTTTGGTTAAAATTGGTTAAGGTTGTGGGTATCGGTTTAATCTGAGCAAACGGTTTTTGTTGCGTTTTGTTTCTGCAAGTTGAATTCATTCTGCAAAACAGGAAGTAATCTGTTGGGTCAAGATATTTTTGTGCGAAACAGGAAAGTCGTTTGATGGATACAGGCAGGTTCATTGTTTGTTTTTTATTTCAAATGAAGTTTCAGGTCTATACATTTATCTTTCTCAGAAAGAATAAAAGTTTTCTTATATATTCGATTTTTGCTCATGTATGAGGTTCTGGGACAAATTTAAAGAAGGAAGAAACTTCTTAAGGACGGACAGAGTCTTGAGTTTCACAGGTATGAGGTTTTGCCGGGCAGAATCTTGGGCATAACAGGTATGAAGGTTTTACATTCTTGTTCACTTCTAAAGAGGGTCTCAAACTCGGAATATGGCTATGCAGTTTTTAGAAGTTTGAATAAATTTTTTGGGGTTTTAAACCCAGGGTATTATATACAGTTTATTGATGGTTCAAAACAAAAGGAAATGTGTAAACGTTTCTTTGTCAGTTGCAAAGCAAAATGTCGTTATGGAAACCGTCTTCGAATATCTCAAAAATGAAGCTTAATGATTATCAGTTTTTGACTGAAACAAATTCGTAATCTGAAACTGTTTTTTCGTAAAGCATTTTAAGAGGAAGTTTGTTGAACAGATTCTAACTGGTTCAGTTAGAAATATGTAACTGTTCTGATTCGAAGTTCATATATAACACTTGTAATCTTTAGATGCATGTATGTGTGTGTGTAAAAACATATATATATATATATATATATATATATATGTATCTGAGGATAAGTGGTTTTGAAAGTTTTGATCATAAACTTGTGTACATGTACGAGTGATATATACACATTTGTATATGTATATGAGTTGTATTAAATTTCTGAGCAGTAGTAACTGCCGATTGTAAAGGGTTGGAATCAATAAAAGATACAGGTTCATGGAGTGGTTTTTCTCCCTATGACAAAATCATGAGATTTTGGAGGGTTTTCCACTCGGCACAAATTTGGTGTTTCTTCATGTTTGTGAGTTTCATTACTTTATACTTATGATGAATGCTTACATTTCTCCTGCATAGATTGTATATATTCTGTTATAAGTTGCTTATTGCAAAAAATTGTAAGGAATCTTGAAATAAAACAATAAGGTTCTGATTCACCCCCCCTCTCAGAACCTTGACACTTCCAACAAGCATATCTAGAGAAAGAGTTTGCAATGAGTGTTATAGTAGTGGACATTCCTCCTACTTACGTATGGGATGCTTTTATTAAGGAAATAGAGTGCAACTATAGGAGGTAATATGCAATTGGATATGTCATCTGCCACCATTCCTATTAATCAAACATTCACCATTGGATGTGTTTCTTCCTAAGGAAAGGAACAATGTTTGTCATTTTTGGATCATCTTCAACATTCTTAATCGAGCATTCACTTTTGATAGAGGAGCTTCTTCCTTATGGGAGGATTCATTGTCTCATCTTTTCTCTCCTATAGAGGATCATGATTGTACTTATGTGACCAAAGCAACACTTGGGAGGACATATTGAGTCCTACATTTCTTTGTCACATGTACACTTTCATTTCTTTTATCTCTCTTTTAGAGAGGAGTTTTTTCCCATGAGGTTTTCTCCTGTTATGAGAGATTTTAGTTGCTTGTTCATGGGTACCTCATCAGGCCTTATAGTTAGGATGCATTATGCATCCATCATATCTTCTTTTATCAATTGTTTAATTTCTCCCTAAGTTGATCGTAAGGGGGGTGTTGGAGTAAATAGGTTATCACCTAATAATTAATTATTAAACACCTTTTACTTTAATTACTTAAGCTAAACATAGGAGTTGTTTCTTTATTATTAGATTGAGCTATATTTAGTTCATGTTATCTCATTGCATTAGATGATGACACTTTTCTCAATCTAATCAAGCCCTAATCTAGGGTTTTTTTTTCCTTTAATAAGTATTCACCTTTCATTGTAATCATTCATTCAAGTTATTGCATCAATACAATTTCTCAAGTTGTTGAGCACATCATCTTACTTATATCTCTCTTTTGTGATACGATAATTGCTTGCAAGTGATTTCTAGAAGCTATAGGATTCAATCATCAACTTCAAGAAGTCTTTCCACTTACCATCTTGCTTTCCACATTCTATCATGACAACTTTATGAAAGATTAAAGATAATCTAACAAATACAATACCATAAAACATAATATAAATATAACTTTATTTATAAACTAAACATTATTGATGTATACAACAATACCTCTTTAAAAGATACTAATATAACTCTATTCTAATGTGATTTTAATCATACTTGTTGTCTATAATCTTCAACTTATTCCTATTAAAAAATGTTTTATTACTAATCATATTCTATTTCTTGTTACTTGTGTTAGTCACAACGCTTTGCCTTGTCTCTTTATTCTCAAAGGCTACATAAATCATTGTTCTACATCATATATTTCCCTAATTTGTCAATAAGAAAACTAACCTAATTTCTTTTTCATTCTTAATAAAGAATCATATGACCTTATTCCAAATTCCTAGCAATCACATGATGCATTATTTTTCTAGCTAGAAAAATAGTAGTGATAGGACAAACTCATCGAAGTTACAAAATGAACATTGGAAACCTTTGTCTTTGTGAAAACTTCCCCTTCTCGAAAACTCCAACTTAGTGATTATATAATTTTGGAACTTACCCAACTCACCCATTAAAAACAATATAAAAATTCAAAGCAAATGAAACAAGCCTAGGAGCCCCCTAACCATACATGTGATGTATATATTGTTTTGTCTACATATGAATACACAATAATTATTAAAGTATACTTTATACATTTTAAAATTTGTTGCACTACATCACAAGTCCCCATAATATTGACCTCAACAAACATGATAATTTGGCATGACACTTGGTCAACAATATGATAAGTTTGGCACATCCTCCTTTAAACTCATCTATATAATATAGCTGACATTTTATATATATATATAGCACATCAAGACCCAATTATATATAAAATCATAAAGACCCAAAAGTGGCTCAAAGACATTAGGAATCTTTTCGAGTTGATAAACAACTTTCCCACATGATAAACTAATCCACTGATGCCATCAAAATGAATTTAATATACATATACTATTAATTTGGATAGTGGAATGATAATCTCAACATTCAATTATTAAACTCCACAATTATGAGTCCATTGTCCTTCCATGTCGGAGGCCTCAAAGCTTGGTATTGGCATTCAATGTCCAAGACAAGGGCATAATTGGGATTGAGCTTTTGTTCTTATCAAAGAAATGCTCATGCTTTGAGAATTTTGATGACTCAAAAGCCCTAAATCATTTTAAAAAGGGGCCGGAGTCAACTTCTTATAATGTGCAAATGCTTAAGAAATTGCTATCGAGGGGAATTGAATGAATTTGGCTAAGACCAAGACATGGAACCTCGCTAGCTTAGGGACAATACACATGTGAATGACCTTTTAATAATGGTATTAAGGGACAAAACTTCATAGGGTTCCTTCCAAGAGACAACAGTTAACTTGGGATCAATGAATAGTTAACTATTATTAATTTATGCTTTTCTTCAATTTAAGAAATAAAATAAAAACCTACTTATTAACTACTTTTTCAATGATAAAAATAATTTTGAACTTAGGTAAGAAATTCCTTGGTTAAGGACACGTTTAAATACTACCATATTATACGGCACAAAAATCGGTGAAGGCAATGACCTACTAGTCAGAGCCACGAGGAGCTCCAATAAATGTGGGTCCCGCTTGTCTAGAGTAGCACAAATATCCTGTTAATAATATTGTACGAGACGCTGTAGATGCACTCCGAACTCTGTGGAATGAATCTGCAGCTTTCTCGTTTGGAAATATGCGCGCAGTTTAGCGAACGCCCTGCATTACTACTTCTCCCTTCGTGTGGGTCCCACTTAGCGGCGCGGTTGCCGCACAACGGGCATCCATCACATCATGCTTACGTTGTCGTCGGGAAATTTGTGACAGCGACTGATTTCATGCAGGAAGATCATGACGTCACCCGATCCCACGCCTTAAGAAAAAGAATTCAATTCAAAATGCCTTCGAAGAAGGTAGGTTTGTGAAAAGATACTGAGGTAAGGAGGACCCATCTTTAGCATTGACATCCACTAGTGTGGTGACTGAACATGACTCATAGTAGGGATGACTGGTCTATTAGTGGACAATAAGACCAAGCAAGCATGGATGCATGGTTAATTCAGCTGTTAATTTGTTTTGTCTCTCTGTGTTGGTGTGTGTTGGTGCCTAGAGTGATGGAATTGGGAAATAGTGAGTTTTGTTTCTTTCATTAATGTTTGTAAGTTTGTGAGATTTGTAGGTTTTTATCTTTTTGTTCTATAGGTTGTTTGGTCTCCTGGATGTTACTACATTCATTCAATGGATTGTTTTGTTTTCTATCAATGTCAAGCTTACTAGACATTCAAGATACATGAATTGATGTTTTACACATCCAGTGACAAACATTCATTCAATGGATTGTTTTGTTTTCCATTAATGTCAAGCTTACTAGACATACACGATATGTGAATTGATGGTTTACACATCCAATGCATTTAAGAGGGGAATAGATGGATAATTGTAAAGGAAAATGTAATTTCTATGTTTATGCTAGTTAATTAATGCAATCAATAAACATACAATTAACCTAGGTAATTGAACAATTATCAAAATATTCAATTTAGGAAACCAATGCAAGAGATTAAGATACTTACCATAAATGTGGCACTAATTTCTAGTTAGTTAGGTATAGAAAAATAAATGTCCTCAATGTGCTCATTGTTTGAAATTTTGTGCAAACATGAACTTCTTCCTAGGCCAATTACATGCCTTCTCCCTTGGTCTATTCCTCACATATGAATCAATATCACACCACATAGATTCAACCATTGCATTCAATCTTGATTTGGCGCAATGTGTACTTCTACTATTCAATTTGATATATTCTTTACTATTCACTAACTATTAAGGATTCAAAGTATTTTAAAATACCTTGGAGAGATTGTCGAATTGTAAGGGCCAAGTTCTCCTACGTCAACCCCGTTGATTAGACTAGAATAATGATCATGAAAATGATTGAAGATAACACTCATTAGCCATGCAAATGTCCTAAAATGATCTGATGCAAAATTAGGTCATTTTTAATGTTCTCAAGTGAAGTGTTCCTAAAATGATTCTTCTATTTAATGCATAGGATTTCCAATGATTTATGGATATGAATGAATGCACATTCATAGCAATTAATCACACAAACACGTACCAAGTTGGTTCATAATAGCTAGTGAAATAGCTTGGAGTTAACAAATAACTAAAATTTTATGTATTGGATTGATTCCACATAGTAGAGGATTGCTCTTGCACACCATGGGTTTGACTAGAAACATGAAAGTAAGTATCAAAACAATAAAAAAATTTATGGGAATAGGTACAATAGTAAGTGTAATAAATGATTACATAGGAATCCATGCATATGTAGAAATGACAAGATTAGATGGATGGGAGTATGTGTAAATGATGGTAGGAAAGTTTCAAGGAATGAGCCCAACTTTTCACAAGATTGTGTTATTTATCAATATTTAATTGTATTAAGATGTTCTATCAAAATGGACCTAAGACTAAATGGGAATTGGCATGGGTAGGTAAATTTCACCATTACAATGATAAACATTGTAACATACTCAACTTTCAAAAAAGGAATTACTTAATGAATTAAGATGAAAGTAAATATCCACAAGCTAAAATTCGATAATAAATTTTTTCTTTAACTTTCATATAACATTCGTTTAACATGATCCATAATAAAATGAATACTACAACTTTTGAATTTGTAATGCAATGATTACGATTTGGAAAATAAGATAATCTTTTCTTTTACAACACACAAAAGAATTGTATTTAAATTAAACAAGTTTAAAATACATAGTAAGTGTAATAAAGTCTTCCATATTTGGAAATATACATCTATCTCACAAGTCTCTATGAATTCATCTACAAGAGGTAGATCATCACCCAAGTGCATTACCTCCAACCATAGACCAGCGGTCCCCCACACACCTTCCATCTGGAAGTGGCCCTACCCTTCATAAAGAGTATAAACAAAAGAAACCAACAAATACATGTCATTTGAGTCCTAGTGTTGTTTCCTACATAACCCAATCGACCATACAACTATAGACAACCTCTAACTAAGTATGACCAATCTAATTGGATTATGCAATCTGGAACATTGTGAACTGACTAGTGCAAGCAAAGACTTTTGCATACTTTGGCCAAAGCTTTTAAATAAAATAAACACTTCCATAGGAATGTAGCCATGAGTTCACACACCTCTAACTCAACTTGGAAAGACCTTTTACTTATGGTTTAACACACAGTTGACTTGTTTGATTGTTTATCTAACTTTTTACATGGATTTAAGATTAAAATGTATAACTTTTTATGGTTGATAAATGACTAAGGTCATGGAAACATATTCCTGACATTGAACATCCGTATTGCATACTCACAATTTCTCAGACCTTGGCTACTACCACTTGTTCATATATTTTTAGGAGTGTAATACTCTCATATTTTTCTCAATAAGACTTATTAATCTTGTTTACAAGTTATAGTACTTTCAAATAATGAATACTAACTCGTGATACTATATCTATCTCATGAGTTCTTATCAACTCATGACACAAGTAAAAATAAGTTTTATTCACCAATACCAATATAATTTCTTCATAAATAATTATGGCTTTTCTATGCTTTCCTCTCCATTCTTTGTTCAAGAAGTATTTTATAATGCTAATAAGTGTACATCATATTATTATTATTATTTTGCAAGAATAAGTACATATTTATGGAGTCTAAACATTATTAATAGCTATGATTATTAATCTAGTCATCGTCAGCCAAATAACCAATGTAAGCTTCCAACTTATCTTACAATTTTATAAATGTAAATAAAATAATCTTTACATGCTCTCTCTCTCACACACACACATATATATCAGTATATTATATATGTGTTTATATATATGTGTGTGTGTGTGTATTGCTAAATATTTTTATGAGTGCAATAAAATATTACTAATTAGCTTATACCAGTAAGTAACAATAATCCCTTATTTTTAATAATATTCTCTTTGTTGTCCTTCATAATATTTACTTAAGAATTTGAAAGATTTCATGCACAAGTCTGTAAAATCGGACTAATCTTTCACTATTCATTCATAAATATTCAATATAAAAACTCTTATTGACTCTCAAATATGAAACTTTATCTATATATTTCCAAAAATAAAGAATGAAAATAGAATTTGTATTCATACCTATATTATTTTTCTACTTTGGCACTTCCAAATTTCCAATGCACAACTACAATACTCTTGTCAAGCTTTTCCAAATGTCCACGACTTGCTTATAGTTTGAAAAACTCTGCTCTTCTTTATATATTCTCCTCAGTATAACCCATAGCTATCAATAATATGTATTCTCCAAATAAAAATCCTCAAGAACTATCTACATAAGTCATATATATTCACCTCTGGCAAACAAAAGTTCTTTTCTTCAAAGACTTACCCCTGTTCTTCTTCCTCGTAGATCATAATAATAAGAATGATAATAACTTCTAAAACATGAACTTCTTTTCTCATTAACAACCATGCTAATAATAGTAAAAACTGAAAACTTAAAGGCATGCCACAATACAGTTAAAATCTCGTCCCACTATGTTTTTAATGAAGAGCATTATTATCTCGTTTACACTTGGCATATAGCCTTCGATAGAGGCATTAATCCTCACGTAGAGGTTTATATGATTTTTTTTTATTTAATTCCCTTAACATGTATATATTGGCATGTTTAATTACCATAAAACAACCACAACTCCCTTAACAAGTCGTTGGCATTGATGCTAACTATCACAATGTAACTTATATTATCAAAAACAATATAATATATTATATATGTTTATATTTATTTATATATATTTATATATATAAACAATACAATATATTATATATATATATATATATATATATATAATTAACTTAAATAATAACTAGAATGAAAATTTGAAAACCCTAACTAGAATGTGTATATATATATGTATATCAGCAAATTTAGTTAAAATCACATTCAAAAAAGTTGTCACTTTTGTCCATTGTTGTCCCTTCTTGCATTTGCAATTGGACAGTCAAAATCTGGAAAATCAGTCACTAAAATCAAAATATGAAACCAAAAACAAGAAACTCTAGTAGTAAGCTTGAAACTCATATTTTAATTTTTGCAACCTCTGTGCAAGGATTCATTCGCCCTATGGTGAATCCATCCTTTTCCAGGTATTCTGGTGGATTTTTGGGTGCATTTTTGTGTCTATTTCTACATTCTATTTATGTTGTTATGTCTTTTGAAATTCTAAAACAGTATGATTTGAATGCTAAAGAAAGTTGTTCTTTTGATGAAATATTGAGGAAATTTGAATTTTTTTTCTATTTTAGTATTAGATTATTCCAGAACTGTGGTTCTTTTCTTTATCTTTTTACATCATTGCATTTTTTAATTAGATTAGTCCTCATTTTGCAAACATTAAAAACCATAAACTATCTCAAAACATTAAACAAGAAACTACACATTAAATGGTCAACCTTGGAGAAATCATAGTTATTTGATAATGTCATATCTCTTTCTATAAGTTAACATATCCATCAATCCCTTTAGTAGTGATGACTTTGATATGTTAGATGAAGCCCTTGAGGATTTCGTCTCACAAGGATCGTCCACTACGACTTGCTATGACAAACCAAAAAAAAGGGAAGTTAATGCAATCACACCTCAACTTACCATCTATCTACCCTCACAATGACCACAAGTTCAAAACAAACATGTTCTCATCATAGGACCACCTAAGAACAAACCATTTCCTCAAGGAACCATTTTGAATTTTGCAAGACAACTTACTAGTAACAATGTTTCACAACAATTGAGTTATAATACTGTTTCTCATACATATAACACAAGGAACAATAGGCAACCACAAACAATACCTACTTATTACCATTGCCTCAGCCGATTTTTCCTAGTGCTCCCCGCTTGCCTTTGCATAGTGGAAAGGAGTATGATCTTGTGGAACAACTTAAAAACACTCCTGCAAAGATTTCCTTATGGGATCTCATTCAATCTTCATCTAATTACCATACTGTGCTTCAAAATGCTTTGCAACAATTAGTGGTCCCTCCTAGTGTGCAACCAAATGATGTAGCAACCCTAATTCAAGGTATGAATTCAGTTAACATTGATATTGTCTTCCATCAAAATGAGTTACCTCCATTGGAAACACAAAAACAAAATGAGGCTTTTATGATAGTGGTCGTCATTAATAAGTGTTTGATAAAACATACTCTCATTGACAATGGTTCGACTCTTAATGTGTGTAGTGTAAACATTTTAGATAAGATTGTAGTGGAAAAGACTATGATTGAACCTGATTCTTTATCTATTCATGGATTTGATAATGTGGGAAAACAACCACTTGGTGTGTTAACAATGCCTATTAGAGTTAGAAAGGTCACATTGCAAACTCCTATCCATGTCATGCCTCAAGATCTCTCATACAATCTTCTTTTGGGTAGACCATGGATCCATGAAATGAATGGGGTACCTTCAACTCTTCATCATTTAATAAAGTATGCCTATAACAACAAGGTGTATACAATCAAGGCTGACCCTCAACCAGAAATTTGTTTGCACACTGAGAAAGACAAGGAAAGTCCTTTGAAAACATTGATACCAAATTCAAAAGTAGAACCCATGCAAGAGGAAGAAAAAGAGAAGAATATTGAAGAATTCACAAAGCTATTGGATGATGATGATTTGGGTTCAATGGATTTAACACCTACATTCATGGGAGAATACAAAATCACAACAAAAGAATCTCAAAAGGGAAAAGAAACAATGATGATGTCAACACAACATTTGGAGGAACCTTCAAAAGCATCTAATTCAACAAGTATGGAAGAGGACACAACTTACACAAAAAATTATGATGAAGTTGATTGTGAACACCCACCATCCTCGAAAGCAATGGAAAATATTTATGGAAGAGGGTATCAACTCTTGAGGCAACAAGGTTATAGTGGAAAAGGGTGTGGTGTGAAAGAACAAGGCATATGTTTCCCTATAGAGTCTAACATACAAGAAACAAAAAATGGTCTTGGATATTGCCCTTCTAAGATTAAAAAAGCATCAAAAAGACCTTCACTTAATATCAACACCATTATGCAAGATTCTTCTAAGACTAATCTCACTTTAAAACATCCTGATTTAATAGATCCCACAAGTGATGAATCATTGGATTATTTTCAACATGATGAAGTTTATGGAAATTTACCAAATCATCACCACAAACAAAGATTCACTTGTGCCTTAGTTAGTAAGGGATACTTTGGTGAAGAAAATAAAACAAATGATATTAAAGAAGAACAAATTCCTGAAATTCTAAATCAAAGTGCATTACCTATGGGAGATACAATTAATGCACCGATGGACACATCTAACAAAGAGAAAGTGATTCAAATAGGAAAGTTCCTTGATGAGGATGAACAAGAAGAACATGCAACACTGTTACATGAATTTCCTAAACATTTTGCTTGGACTTATTCGGATATGCCGAGTATTGACGCTAAGATAGTTACACACAACATTGTCTTGGTGTGAGATGCTAAACCATTAAGAAAAAAGATATGCAAGATGAATCCTAAGGTAGCCTTATTGGTTAAGGTTGAAATTAAGAAGCTCCAAAATATTGGCTTTATTCATCCTATTGATTATTCACCATGGATTTCAAACATCGTACCAGTGGGAAAGCCTGACAATCGTATTAGGATATGTACAAATTTTTGTGATCTTAATAAAGCATCTTTAAAAGATGATTTTCCCCTTCCTAATATTGACATGATAGTATATTCAACTGCAAGCCATGCCTTATTATCATTCATGGATGGTTTTTTAGGCTATAATCAAATATTTATCAACACCCAAGATCAATACAAGAAAACATTTACTACACCTTGGCAAACATTTTGCTGGGTTGTCATGCCTTTTGGATTAAAGAATGTTGGTGCAACATATCAAAGAGCTATGAAATTGATATTCCATGATTACATACATAAAATTTGGAAGATTATGTTGATGATATTCTAGCTAAATTTTCAATACAAAACAAAACATGAGTGTGTTATAACACACTCACATTTTGTAAAAGCATTTACAAAAAATGAGCGTGTTATAACACACTTGCATTTTGTCAATGCATTCAAATAACATGAGCGTGTTTTGTTATAACATGCTCAAATTTTCTTTATTTCAGGACCAAAAATTGGAGTGGCCACTTTTTGGCCCCCCATCTTTGTGCACTTACCCTATCACAAAATGAAAAAATACCCTATTTAGGGCATATGCAGTCTAAATCGATGCAAAAAATGAGCCCCTAAGGGCTAGCGTGTGGTCCTCCATGTGACCACATGACTGACGCTCAGAAAATTAAAATGCCACCATTCCCAACGGTGGCGTCGTTGGGGCAGGGCACTCGGGGGGTGGGGGGTCATTGGCCACGCCACTCAGGGCATAGCCCCCTCCATAGAGCATAGGACTGGGGTGATCAGTAAAAAGGGTTTGAGGGAGCCAACGACATTGTCAACAAATTCCAAAAAAAACCTGCAAAAATTTGCCTGCCACTTGCAATAAATGCTTGCTGCAGAAACCACTAATCTGTAGTATAGAAAATATGCAATCGATAAAATATTTCCACCTGAAAATTTTATAAACCCCAACAAATATTAAAAAAAAAATCCTGAAAAATATTTTAAACCACAAAAATATCATTTTAAAATAATTTTTATGTGAAAATTAATATATCAGACCGATTGTACTTGAGGGGTCGTACAACTTTCCTAGGTAAAATGTTTTTGCCTCAAAAACCCTTGAGGCCGAACATAGGCATATTCTATATCAAAATTCATCTCTCGAGCCTTTTAAACATGATGACAACGTTAATTTGGGCTCAAAGTGTGCTGAAAAATCAGCTACCCCTCGGATCTAGAAGCTAAACCCCTCGTTCAAACCCTTGTAGATCAGTCAATATATGATAAAATTTGGCGAAACAAAAGTTGAACTTGACTTTCTCTGATGCCCTGGATTCAATGAAGAGGTTCTCAAGACCCCAAATCATATCCGACAAAAAATTCACACCAAGATTGGTCCCTCAGATCTAGGAAGAAGTTTGCAACACTAAATATTTGATACCATGTAGGAGTTTTTGGTGAACTCCTCAACACCCCAAGATCACCTACAAGACAAAATAACTTTCAAAAGAGAGAAATGGTAGAAATACCATGCTATGATTATGAATGAAAGAATGCCAAAATGAATATGGCAATGTACATATGAAGTCTTGCTTATATAGGCAAGGTGTGATGATGTACCAACATTAAATGACTATGTCATAATTAAAAGACATGAGCCAACATTACATAACTTAGAACACAATCATTAAATTAAATCCAACTAGATAAGATAAGTGACAACTAATTCTTAACTAAAAATATTCCTTCCTACGATCTGAGTGGACTTAACATATAAATAAGACCTAGATAGGAAAAACACCTATTTACACCAACAAACCCTAATCAATATTTTTTTTCTAAAATGAAAGATAAAGAAATAAAAAAATCATATTTAAAACTATAAGGTAGAAGAATAAACTCTTAGGGTGTATATGATTCAATGGCCCTTCACCAAAATGAATTTAGAAATAAAACACTTTTCTTTTCAAGTTATTTGGGCTAATTAATCAAGAAATTGATATAGCAACTAACCTAGATAATAAAGATTAGTCTTGAAATGTATACTTGCAATGGATTTGAAATATAAAAAACTAACTAAAATAAAAATGTTTGATTCAATTATATTTCATCAATTTCAAAATGACTTAGTAATTAAAAACTAGATTAATATGATTATAATTCTTATTTTTGAAAGGTCTTAAAATTTTGAATATAAGCATCTCAAATTGTCCATCCAATTTGAATATATCTATTTTCAAGAAAAAAATTGTATCCCATGTGGGATAAAAACATATTGAGGTCATGACTTGCATGTGTATTACTATGTGGGATAAAAAATATATGATTTTATTCTTAACATTTGACCTCATGAGATATGCTAAAATGCTCAAACAATCAAAATTAAGTTAGAGAATATGCAAAGGTTTGTTTAACGAGTGATCCCACTTACATAGATGGTAGCACACACCTACTTAAATATTATCAATTTCATTGATTTTACTAAGGGATGTGTGGTAAAGCATCCACATTGTTAATTCATGGAGTCTAGTAATGTTAAAGAAGTTGAGATTCCAATTATACTATGTGATTATAAAATGGTTGAGGAATATATGTAGTAATGATAAAGAAGTTGAGATGCCAATTATACTATATGATTATAAAAAATTTAAGGCATTTAACTATATTAATGGAAAAATATATTTGTTTATTCATTATAATTACATATGTTCTATTTCTATACATTTATGCGATTTTGTAAAATAGAGAGATTCAATAATAATTGAAAATTTGTGTCATCTTGAACTACATTTTGATGTAAAAAAATAAAATCATTTTATTAAATGATTTCAAGTATTTAATGATTTTTTTTATGAGTTTATTATTATATAGTATTGTGATGTTATAATGTAATTTGTATGACACTATGAGTAGTAATCTAGAAGTGATCTCACTTTGTATATTGAGATAAAAAAATATTCTACTTATATATCATCATAATTATAAGATTTGTTGATTACTAATTTATACATTTAAAATATTTATTAGACCAAAATAAACTTGAAAAGGTATTATTAATGTCATAATTAAATTATATTATTACACATATAGAGCTATTAATTCTACAAATATATTTTATTTTAATAGAAATTTGAAATAACATAAATCAAAAAATTTAAAAATTTAAAATTCATAAATCACTTTAAAATATATTTAATTTCTATTGGAGCTACTAGTGGCGCTATAGATGTTCTTCCCTGTTATGTATTTTATTTAATAATTCACAATAGGGTATTTGCAGGATCATGGTGGGCCAAAAAGTGGCAATGAGGAAAAAAACACGTCTTTCATTGACCCAAAAATGCGAAAAATACCGTGTTGACTTTTTTTTAGGCTTGGGTGTTAGTACACACCACCAAAGCAAACACCAATCCTAGTTTTCCATATCGGATATCCGATTTGTAAAAAATATATATATATACAAATTTTGTGGTTGTTTTAAAATCATTTGACAGTCAACAACCGCGGGCGCACAGTGAGGAGGTTCTTCGTGTAACGAATATCCGATTTCACCAATTTCGATTTGAAAAGGTAAGATTTTAGATTTTTATTTGCTTTGATTCAATTTTGAATTAGATTTGGATAATTTCAATTAGTTTTTTGTGGATTTTTTTTCAAAATAGGGTTTTTGATTGAATTTTATGAAAATTTTGAGTTTAGAATGGATTTTGATAAAAAAAATGAATGTTTTTTATGGATTTTTCAAAATAGGGTTTTGATTGAATTTTTATGAAAAAATTGAGTTTAGAATGGATTTTGATAAAAAATGATGTTTTTGTGGATTTTTTTTCAAAATAGGGTTTTGATTGAATTTTTATGAAACAATTGAGTTTAGAATGGATTTTGATTAAAAAATGAATGTTTTTTATGGATTTTGATTTAAAAATAGTGTTGCTTATGTATTTGTATTAAAAATTAGAGAATTTTATAGATTTTTGTTAAAAAGTAGGGTTTTTTTTGGATTTTTTTTAAAAACTAGGGTATTTTTATAATATTTTCATTTATATTGTCTAATTTTAACTAGATTAATTTTTTTTAACTTTAATCAGGCATTATGGCTGCTGAGAATGAGAATGCACAAATTCCACCAGTTGAGAATGAAAATCCACCAACTGAGAATCAAAATGCAGAAATGCCAAATGCTCCACCACCTCTGCAGCCATCAATTGAAGACTTAATTCGTGAAAAATTGGAGCAATTGAGGGGCATTTGTGATGTTTATAAGAAAATACCTCGATTATCCCGTATGTCAACCACATTGACAAGAATAATTACAAATGTAGAAACCCTCTCCACCCAACATAATGTCTTTCATTCGTGGCGAGAAACCATGAGAGAATATTATGCATGTGGATTGTCTTATGATGATGTGAAAAATCTCCAAATAACAAAATCCCAAATAGCCTCTTTATTTATTAGCCCCAACACTGGTTTGTGAGTTAATGTTAACAAACCAAAACTTTCTATAAAATGGTGCACGCATAGGGGCATAGTAGATAACTTTAGGGATCGTTGGTGTATGGTTTTTGATAAACCACCCAACAATAATCTTGATGCACCTTTTTACTTTATTAAAAAATTATACGCTGAGTTTTTGTTAGGGCATCATGTCAATCACTTTGACATTAAACCCTTCTAGGGCGTTGGTGGAGGTATGCCCCAGGATAGGCTAGGGGCAGTTAGAGTAGTCAGATGCCCACATGTTCCCCGTCCTCCCCTTCCTCTGCCACCTCCAGTACAACATCCAGATATTACAGAGGATGCAGCCACACAAACTATCTAGGCCATTCACTCTTTGAGTGGTCTTTTGGTTTCCCATGCTTCTTCAGTAGCTCAACCACATTCTGGTGATGTTGGCGATGGATCCAGTGTTGCTACATCCTCCTCAGGTCCACATATTTGTGTATACGTGCCAGGAGATATGCTTGGGTCCTATTGTAAATCCCGTTGAGCATCCATTAGACACTTCTGATTATGACATCCAGGATGTGCATATTATAGAAGATCACACGCAGGGGAGTGGAGCACACCCTACAAATTCCTCTCTTGCTAGAGAGGTGGACATTGGAATAGTTACACATGTAACATTTAAGGTGTAAATTTATAACTTGCATTTTTTTAAAAATGAATATTAATAAGAGATAGTATCAAGTACTAATATTTATTTACATGGTCTATTTAACAGTTAATGTGTTGGAATTGTGAAAATTTGATATTTTCACAGTTAGTTGCATTCATGAGTTTCCAAATGAGTCCTCGCCATGTGCACAAAATTCCTCTCTTCATAGCATTTTGCCCATATTTTTCCCATATAGCCCCATAAAATCCATCTAAGACTGAATATTTCACATTGCAGTTCGTATCGGCATGACAATATTAGGGTCTCCCTGATCCATTTTTATGATAAACATCTATGTTGCCTATCGGCAAGACATTTCTGATGTCATGGCGATCAGAATTCATCTATTGTTTCATTCGGCAGGACTTTCACTTTGTTTCAGCGACAGAGAGGGATACGCATATCGGTAGGAGTTTGGTCTTCGGAGTAATGTTTCATCGAATTCAATATGTCTCCCCGACCGACAACAGAAAAGGCATATCAGCGAAGGAAATCATTTTCAGAATGATGTCTCAATGACTTTGTTGGGTCTTGCCGACTGGGGGTCTTCATCAACAAGTTATTAGGGAGAGTCTCACCGAGTGGCACATTGAAGGATTGCTTCGGCCAAACAAATGGTGGTCGGTGTGAAGTCAGAACGAGATCATATTGTCTTACCGACCGATAACATAAAATATATATCTCAGTGAGATTCATAAGCATCAGAATAAGGTCTCAATGAACCCGTCTAGTCTCGCCGATAAAGCAAAAAGGTGACTCTATCGGTATGAAAGTGATTATGTCCCAGCGACAAAGTGTGAACTTTTGGTAAGACATAGGATAATCTATGAAGCCTCTTTTCGACTCGATATTGTCTTGGTGATCTAAAGTGAGCTCAAGGTGTTTCGTTATGACATGGTATAATCTACAAGAGGTCTCCTTGATATCATAAAGTTACAGCGAAGCGGACGAAGTGAAGGGGCACATCATCAGCGAGAGACCCCTTATGTTATGGCGACCAGATTGTATCATGAGGGCTCTCGGCATGACATAAGGTATTCGATATGATTTCTCCCCAACAGTAGAAATTCACGGCGAAACACAAAGAACACGGGATGACTGGCGATACAATTGCCTTCGGCATGACTATCTGGATGTCTCAGTGAATGATTAACAACAACTCAGTTACTATGGCCGACATGTGAATTTCTAAATACAGTTGCTAGCCGACATGGGATTTGCCCGAATACTATTGTTGACTGACGTTTGGAATGTGAAGCAATGTGTCTGTTCATGTGCAGATGTATAAATATTCACTCCCAATTGTGAATGAAAAAAAGATAAGATTTTAGGAGATATAGTAGGTAGATTAGGAATGGATACAATAGAATCAAATTCTTAGATCAGAGACTATGATGCATGTTTTCAAATGGAGATTTCAATGAAATTCAGTTGATGTGGCAAGTTATTTCTGGTGTCAATTGTCTGTTGAGTTTATTTAAAAGTATTGCTAAGTTGTCTCCAAGATTGATGCTTTCTGGTTGTTTAAATTGATGTAACAAGTTTATATTCAATTTATCAGTGCACATTTGTTGTATCTGTGTGGTTAATTAACTGGTTCTCTCAAGGAGAGATTAAATTCTTTTGGTTGATCATAGTAATTAGGAAGATTCATCTGGATTATTAAAGTAGAGCTTAGTAGTCACAATCTTACATGTTTATACAAGTTATAAACAAAATATATGCCAACATTTGAGTTTCTGCCAAAATAAGTTGCCCACTTCTATTTCATTTGACTCACATTATGCTGAATTCGAGAACATCATTAGTTCGGGTGAACTTTCTTTACATACATTAATTGAACATATTAAGGGTTTAGTTTTAGAATTAGAGTATACGGAATTTATACCAAATTTGATTTCATTTGTTCACTCCCATCTGCCATTGTGGACAAAGCATTTCAGGAGAAATAAGCACATTAAGTCTGCTTCATTCATATAGGTACACCCGCCTAGGTCTAGCAGCACCTGAAGAGTAGAAGGTCTAAGTCTTTTGACCTTGTCTATTACCCTGAAATGTATCAAGAGATTGGCAACCTCTTGAGGCATTCTGCCTGCATTTTTGAGAGCTAACATAATTTTTGAGGAGGAGCTCACATGGGTGACTGATAGCACCCTTAGGGCCATTTCATTTGGCCTCAACATGCACACAGTATGTATTTTCACACTCACTCATTTACATTTTTTTACTGTATACTTGTTTGTCATTTGAATTGTCATTAATGAAATTATATATTAACTTATATGTTTATCTTATTCTCTACTTGTAGGAAACACCTAGTGCGAGCCAGTGCTGGTATACTCAGGACTATGGAAGTGCAATGTTGGATAAGGGGAAGATAATTGAACTCAAATTTGATTGAATTAAGATTTATAATATCTTTTATTGATTATGCATACATTGACATAGATTTGTAGTTTCATATGTACTTGTCATTTTTATGTACAGGCGGTTGTGAGCTATACATCATTGTTGATAAGTGTCACAACACCTGAAGGAGTAGGTATTCGAACACCTAAAGGAGGAGGTGTTGAAACACGAAGGAGGAGGTGTCGAAACTTTCAAGGAGATAAAAAAACATCCCAACCTAAAGAGGTATGTGTCTATTTTATTTTTGGCTTTGGTAAATATGTTCTTAATATGACAGTCTGTATAGCAGGATAAATTTTATGTTTTTTTTTTGTTCACATATATAGATTGACATTACAAAAGTTGGTTTGGTTGGTTCTTTGAGAGGGGTATATTCTAGGACTCCTGACCCTTCAAAGAGACGTATATTTCAAGTAATCAAGATTTCAATTTTAGAGTTCAATTATAATTCAATGTATATTGATTTTTATGTTAATTATTCGATTTTAAATTATGTAGTATAACTAATCTCAATTATGGTTTGACTTTTTCTTGTGCAGCTACCTTCAAAGCCAACGAGTGCTTCAAAGAGGCTCCATTTTGATGATCCACCAGTAGTTTAGGATGAGATAGACATTTTGGCATGTAAATTTTGAATAGATACCGAGATGGCATATGCCACATATTGTAAAAAATTTGTTTGAGTTGGTTGATGCCATTTTTGTATGGACATTTCCTTAGGTGTGGATAATTTGATATATATAGAAGTTGACAATCAAAATTTAATTTCCTCCTCATCTGCATGATTAAACTCTTTGAAAATTTAATCAAGTGAGAAATGGTTAAATATCAATGTACAATAGCATAAAAGAATGGTTAAATATTATGTAGTTTATATTCATATTGCTGATTACATTGCATTGCACATCTTTCAAACTCAAAGAATTACTTCACATTGCATAAGTAACAACTAGATGCTAATAGAAGAAAAAATTTCAATAACAATATAGTTTTACAAAGTCAACACTAAGAAGTTAGCCATTCGCCATTACGTAACTATAACTGGGAATGACTGTCATTTGCATTTTAGCTTGACATGTAATTCTATGAGACCACATTTCTTTGAGAAACTTGGCACAAAACTCTGAAATGAAAACTCGAAGCAGAAGCTTTTAAAGGGTGCTTCGAGACCTCACGCCTCATTCCCACATGCTATCTTGACCATTTTACTTGTAGATGTAGAGTACAATAGAAAACATGTAAAAATAATATGTATATGTATTTCCGAAGCATAGTTATGATTAGAATATCACATAACATCATATAAACAAAAAAACCACTATAAACTTGAATGTCATTTAAAACATGCATGATAAATATTCATTGTTGAAACTTGAATTGTGGTAGCTTGATATATAGAGTCAATTGATGCCAAGGTTCAATTTGTATGATATTGAAAAAAGAAGCCAACTGAGTAGAGTTATCAGCATTCTTCAAAAATCATAAGAATTCTTTTAGTACACTAGCCATTTTGACGTCTTCTTGCAGTCTCAAACGTTATTTTGTATCATTGTTACATTGGTCTTGAGAGTGATTGCACGTTTGAAGTGTATAAACATAAACCTTTTTGTAATATCAAGGATACTTTTTGAATCTTCCATGCATTGCTAATCTAAAAGCAAAGGTCTTTTTCCTAATCTGTATGCATCCATGCTTTTGACATTGTCAAAAAGAGAAAAACTTCCCTAATGATGCAAAGGCATGGCCAAGCAGTTCTAACTCTCCACATGAGAGAAGAGAGATGTTGGAGAGTACATCAAGTCAATGAGAACCGAAGTGTAATGTGTTTTAGTTTGTAGTACTCCTCTGTTTCTCTATAGAAGTGATAAATTCTTAGTTCAATGATGCTGAACAATTTTTGAAAAAAGAAAATTGTGTCACGGTCCACATTCAATCCAATAAGCAAAAATGAAAGCTCAGCCTCTTGGAATGAAAATTCTTGTTTGCAAAAAAAGAGCCAGAAATGAGGTAGTTAAAGATTATTTGAAGTTATTTAGAGGTAGAAACTTTTTAGGGTGCAAGGCTTAAAAGTTCATTTTAAAATGCCTCCAAACAAACTTTAAAAGGATCTCAGGAGCCTGCTGCCCCTCATTCCACATGCTATGCAACAGGTTACTTGCGGTGTAGGGGCGAGGCAGATGGAGAAAACATGTAAGAAATAATATATATATAGATAGATAGATGTGGCCTAGAAGCGCCAGTTGTAGTTAGATATCACATAACATCCATATAAACAAAAACCACCATAAACTTGAATGTCATTTAAAACATGCATGATAAATATTCATCGTTGAAACTTGAATTGTGGTAGCTTGATATACAAAGTCTATTGATGCCAGGGTTCAATTTGTATGATATTGAAAAAATAAGACAACTGAGTAGAGTTATCAGCATTCTTGAAAAATCATAAGAATTCTTTTAGTACAATCAAGAGTTATTAGATGTCTTCTTGCAGTCTCAAAATTTATTTTGTATCATTGTTACATTGGTCTTGAGAGTGGTAGCTTAATATAGGTCCACAATACAAAACCTGGTTTACCTGTGCAGTGTAATAGTGGCATAGGAAGATTTTTCTTTGAAAGCTCAGCTTCTTGGAATGAAAATGCTTGTTTTCAAAACAAATGAATAAGAATAAGGTAGTTAAGGTGTTTGAAGTGATTTAGAGGTCACTTTTAGGGTCGCTTTTAGGGTAGTTAAGGTGTTTGAAGTGATTTAGAGGTCACTTTTAGAGAAGAGAGATGTTGAAGAGTACATCAAGTC
>VDFB02380377.1:0-26254 GCA_007258455.2 Sequoia sempervirens | reverse complement strand
TTCCATCCTTATCAAGTTTGAGGCTCTTGCAAGTGCGAATTCTTCATTGAGGCAGATCGATATTATTAAAGAGGCTGAAATCTTACCAGCATATTACTTCTTTGTATTTTTGTGGTGCTTGTATCTAGACCATCATATCGGCCTGTTGTAAGATCTTTGTCTTGGTGTTTCAATATATAAGTGATATATTGTTTTTGGGTTTTTCTCCCTCAAGAGGGTTTTCCCAGGGTATCTATTGTGTTATTATGTCTAATTTTGAATTAATTTTTTGTGCATTAAATTTTGATAATAAAACTAACATGGTATCAGAGCGGATTTGAAGAAGATCATGATCAGATTTTTTCACTACAGCGATACTCTTTTCTCTTTCTCATTATTGTCTATCCCTATCTCTTTGTCAAGATGGTGAACAATCTTAAAATTGAGGATGGACTCGAAGGAGCATCAAACTTCACTTCATGGAAATTCAGAATTATGCTCACTTTGGAGGAAAATGAATTGGTTGAGTTCGTGGAGAGAAAAGTTCTTGAACCTACGGATGAGGAAGAGAAAGTTCAATGGAGGAAGAAAGATATGAAGGCAAAGAAGATGTTAGTTGATTCTGTGAAGGATCATATCATTCCTATTGTCTCCAAGTTGAAAACGGCAAGAGACATGTTCAAAACCTTGGAGGAGATGTACGAAATCAACAACACCAGTCGGGCTCTTGCGCTGAAGCAACAACTACATCATGTGAAGGTGGTGAAAGGAGAAATGGTTATTGCTTACTTCATGAAGATTTTGGAGTTGAAAGATCAACTCTCTACAATTGGTCATGTGATAGATGACAAGGACTTGACCATGCTTGCTCTCAATGGTCTTCCTTCATCATGGGTGTCCTACATTCAAGGAATCAGTGCAAGATTGAAGCTTCCCAAGTTTGATCGATTGAGGGCGGATTGTATTCAAGAGGAGTCTAGATTGGTTGCTAGAGGAATTGGTCAAAGCTCTACCAATGAAGACATTCATGTTCTCGCCTCTCAATCATCGAAGAAGAAAGGCAAGAATGGGAAGAAAGGATACTTCAAGAGGAATAGAGATAATGAAGTTGATGGTGCTCCTACATTCAAGAGGAAGAGGGACCTCTCCAAAGTCCAATGCTTTAGGTGTGACAAGTATGGTCACTTTGCTAAACATTGTCCATCCAGGCCTAAGCAACAAGCCACCATTGCAGATGTTGATGATGTCTCCCCATAGAAGGATTCATGTGAGTACTTATTCTATTCGACATTGTCAAGCAATGTATCTACCAACACCAACACTTGGTTGATTGATAGTGGTGCCTCTCGCCACATCACCAGATTCATGGAGCATCTATCTAATTTGGTGGAGAGAGATTCTAGCGAACAAGTCATTATTGGAGATGATGCTAGTTACTCGGTGAAAGGAATTGGGACCTCCACTCTCCACTTGGATTAAAGCATTACCCTTCAGTTGTGCGATGTTCTATATGTTCCAGGCATCAAGCGAAACCTTGTTTCCATTTCAGCCTTGGAAGACAAGGGTTACCAAGTTGCATTCTCTAAAGGAAAAGTTCTTGTGTGGGTGAAGAACTCCAATTTCAAGACTGCTCGAGTGATTGGAGTTAGACATGAGAGTCTCTACAAGCTATGCACTCGTCCACTTTAGGCTCTAGTTCATGATTCTTCAAGCTTGTGTGATCTTTGGCATCGAAGATTGGTTCACCTTCACTTATGGGCTCTACCTATCATGGAGAAGATGGTCTTGGGTCTTCTGAAGTTCAACCAGGAGCATGAAGGTATTTGCAGAGGCTGCGCTATGGGTAAGAATACTAAAGGCTCATTTCATAGTAGAGAAAACAGATCCAAATGTATTTTAGATCTCATCCATTCTGATTTTTGTGTTCCAATGTCTGTTGCTTCTTCAAGTGGTTTTTTGTATTACATTCTTTTTATTGATGACTACTCTAGAAAGACTTGGATTTATTTCTTGAAATCTAAAGAATCTGAGGAAGTATTAGAAAGGTTCAAGGAATTCAAAGCTTAGGTGGAGAATATGTTTGGGAAGAAGATCAAAGTCCTAAGATCCGATAATGGAGGAGAATACACTTCCGACAACTTTCGGAACTACTGCATTGAAGTTGGGATTAAGAGGGAGTTCAGTGTCCCTTATAATCCTCAACAGAACGGTGTTGCTGGAAGGAAGAATAGATCGATCATGGAAGCAACTAAAGCCATGATTCATGACCAAGATCTGCAGACCTTCCTTTGGGTAGAAGCATCAAGGATAGCAGTCTATATTCAGAATAGAAGTCCTCACCGGATCCTAGAGAACATGACTCCTGAAGAAGCCTTTACTGGGAAGAAGCTAGAAGTGAGTCGTTTAAGGATCTTTGGATGTCTAGTGTATATTCATGTACCAAAGGAAAAGAGGACAAAGTTGGAGCCTTCTGGCAAGAAGGGGATATTTGTAGGTTACAGTGAAACATCAAAAGCCTACAAGCTCTACATCTTAGTTTAGAAGTTGATCGAGATCAGTAGAGATGTTACATTTGAGGAAGATGTTGCATTTAGAAGATCCAAGGGCACTCACATGGAGATTGATAATGAAGAGCCTTCTCAGGATATGGAAGTTGACCATGATCCTGAGATTCAGAGTGAGACTTCAAAACCAAAAGAAGATAATGATCCAGTTGAGCCCTTGGAACCTACTGATGGGCCTATCGATATTGTGATTGGGAGAAAAAGACCTCTTTGGGCTAGGCAAACAATGCAAGAGGCAGAAAGGTTTGCAACTCCAAGAGGAACCTTCAAAGAAAGCAAGAGACCTCACAAGTTCTCTAGTTATGTTGCTTTGATGAGTCTGATTATTGAGTCTAAGCCTTCCAATGTTGAAAAAGCTTCCAGTCAACAAGTTTGGAAAGATGTTATGACAAAGGAGTATCAGTCAATTCTCAAGAATGATGTTTGGGACATTGTTCCTAGACCCGAAGGCAAATCTGTGGTATCTTCAAAATGGCTCTTCAAGATCAAGCATGCGGCTGATGGGAGCATTGAGAAGTACAAGGCAAGATTCGTGGCTAGAAGGTTCTCACAAAAAGAGGGAGTTGACTATGAAGAAACATTTGCTCCAGTTGCTCGCTATACTTATGTCATAACCATTTTTTCCATTGCTGCATCTAGAGGATGGAAGATTCATCAGATGGATGTGAAGACAACTTTTCTGAATGGTGTGATTGAGGAAGTGTATATTGAGCAACCTAATGGATTCGAGGTACATGGGAAGGAGTCTGATGTTTGCAAGCTGAAGAAGGCCTTGTATGGTCTTAAGTAGGCTCCTCGTCCATGGTACGAAAGGATTTGATTGTTACTTGTCAAGATTGGGCTTCTCAAAAAATGATGTTGACTCAAATTTGTATTTTAAGGTAATTGATAGTGAAGCATTGATTTTGGTCTTGTACGTTGATGATTTGATTCTTACTGGAGATCACCTCATTCTCAAATGCAAGGAGTTGGCTTTTGAGTTTGAAATGAAGGACCTTAGGCTCATGCATTACTTCCTTGGCTTAGAAGTTTGGCAGAAGCCAGATGAGATGATTCTAAGTCAAGGGAAGTACACCATTGACATACTTAAGAGGTTTGGCATGATGGATTGCAAATCCATGTCTACACCTATGGAGACCAAACTTCATAAGTTGAAGGAGGTGCAGCTAGTTCAGACCTGGTGGATCCCACGATGTACAGGTAGTTGATTGGATCTTTGATGTATCTAGTTAACACTAGACCTGATATCTGCTATGCAGTGAGTGCACTTAGTCAATTCATGTGTGAACCGAGGCAGGTACATCGAAACATATCCTCAGATACTTGCATGGCACAGTTGGATATGGGTTGAGATATTCTTCAGATGTGGACTTGGAGCTACATGGTACTAATTCTGATTGGGCAAGGAGTGTCATTGATCGGAAGAGCACCTCTGGATGTTGCTTCAATTTGGGATCTGCTATGATATCCTGGTGCAACAGGAAGCAGTCATCTATAGCATCGAGTACAGCAGAGGCAGAGTACATTGCAGCTTGTGTGGCAGCTCGGGAAGCAGTGTGGCTTCGTAAGCTCCTTGCAGGATTGTTTAGACAATCAATGGAGCCTACTATCATTCATTGTGATAACCAGAGTTGTGTGAAGCTTTATGTCAATCCTGTGTTTCATGACAGAACCAAGCATGTTGAGATCAAATACCATTATATCAGAGATATGGTATTGAGGAAAGCTATACAGTTGAGGTATATCAACACTGATGAGCAGACGGCAGACATTCTCACCAAGGCTCTCTCTAGGATAAAGTTTGTGTACTTTCGAGATAAGCTTGGTATGGTGGAGAATACAGCCCTAACTGAGAAGGAGTCTCAATATCAGTGATCCTCTTTAATGAGTTCTTCTCTGTGAGAGAAGTTCGAGGTGAAATCCTTTGTTAATGCATTCTTCTCTGCAGGAGAAGTTTGAGGTGAAAGCCCTTATTCCACCCTCTAGGAGAGCCATGGTGGATGTCATGTGTGTGACTCCATGACAGCATCACATGAGAGAGTTCGTGATGATTTTCTTGTACTTGTGTTTCACCCTCTGGGAGAGCCATGGTGAACGTCATGTTGAGGTGACATCATCACGTAAGTGATGAACACTTGTACATACCATACATGGTTGTAGCCATTATGGTTGATATCATGTTGAGGTGATATCTAATATCACGATGAGGTGATATTCTTCTTTCCCACATATGGTTGTAGCCATAGTGGTAGATATCACGATGAGGTGATATGTCTTGTGCAACTGGAAGTATACATCATTGGTTAAATTAAATTGTAGCCATGGGGCTATTTAATTTATAGAAGATTGTGATTGCTCAAGAGACACGTCATTTGTTAATGATAATTAATATTTAATGAAGAGGCCTGATTTATTAAATGAGGCCGACTACCTTCAAGGACACGATTTTATGGGAGAGGCGCATCTTTCTATGTTGGCTGACTCATGTTCTTGAAGGGTCACGTCTCCCTTCCATATTGTATATATAGCCAATGCCTCTCTCATTGTTCATCACCCATTCCATCCTTATCAAGTTTGAGGTTCTTGCAAGTACGAATTCTTCATTGAGGCAAATCGATATTGTTAAGAGGCTGAAATCTTATCAGCATATTACTTCATTGTATTTCTGTGGTGCTTGTATCTAGGCCATCATATCGGCCTCTTGTAAGGAGATCTTTGTCTTGGTGTTTCAATATATAAGTGATATATTGTTGCTGGGTTTTTCTCCCTCAAGAGGAGGGTTTTCCTAGGGTATCTGCTGTGTTATTGTGTCTGGTTTTGAATTAAATTTCTGTGCATTAAAATCTGATCATAAAACTAACACTTTTTGTGACCTCCTAAAGACCGTCCATATCAAATATAAGCTTAGAGTAATTCGTGAGGCCCATGTTTAAATGAGTCTTAAACACACTGGCAAAAAACATTAAGAATCATTTCAAAGCATAAAGATCAGAACCAATTTTCCTCTTAGGTTACGATGACTCATTCAATGCTCTGATTTAAGTTCTCAAACAAACCTTTAAAGTATTTTGCTACAGATAATTTTCGGTAAATAATTTAATAAACATCTTACATTGGAAGAGAAATCCAATTTTATATCAAGAACGAGCATTGTAGGACTTTCCCTTAGTACATAAGCAAGAAGGATTACCATATTCTATTGTAGTTATGAAACACATTAATTTGACTGAAATTTATATAATTTTGTACTTTTTATGACCTCCTAAAGACTATGCATATCAAATATAAGTTTAGAGTAATTCGTGAGGCCCATGTTTAAATGAGTCTTAAACATGTGAAAATGAAAACTAATGGAAATAACCATTTTTTTGCAACTTTGCTTGTGAATTTTTACACCATGCATATCAGGTGAATTTCAACCAAGTATCATTAAAATAGGACCAACAAACCTTGTGGGAATAAAGTATAAAGTATAAACAAAGAGGAGCCCTGTCAAATGTTATAGATTCTATCAGAAACTGATCATAACCCCAAAGTGTGAAGGCTATCAAGTTCCTAATACTATCTCCATCATTTTTGTTTCATTTGTCCCTTTCCACTGCAGTTCGGTTTGATACTTACAATTTGGATCAATTGTGTGTCACAATTCTATTAGACCCTACAATTGTGTAAACCTTTAGAGCTTAACACATTTGTGTCGACCTCATGGATCCTAGTAGCTGGATTCATCTTCAGAAGAAAAAAATATTGGTCAATGATTTCAAAAGAATGTAATCTAATTCCCACCAATATGGTTGTGCAGCAGTGGTTTGTTTGTAAATGAATTATTGTTGTTTACGATTCATAGAATGAAATAAATGCATTCAGGGTCCATTCTCACTGAAATTTGGTTTTAAACAACCAAAATACATTGTTTGTACGAAAGCATCAGTTCAAACAAGCTAATGATCCAAAATGAATCTTATCACCAAATAGTTGACAAAACAGCTAGTAGCCTACTTTAGATTACTTAAATGTAACAACACCAGCATAAAAAAACCTTTGAATATCCAGTTACCTATATAATTCTATCAGCGTAAACTGACTGTAACAGCATTATAATGTTAAAGTAAGACTGAAACAGCAGTTTAAATGCCAATTTCTGAGCACAATAAGGTCTGAAATACATGAACAACAGCTTCAGACTTGCTACAGTAGGCTGAGAACAATATTTCGCATGGACTTGAAACGAATATGGAACCTGATTAAGATCGTTCCAGGTCTGAAACAACTAACAGCAGTTTGCAGATGGTAAATGCACTTAGAAATCTCCTACATCCAGCCTCTAGAACTCAAGGTGACCCCTTTTGTGACCAGCATACACTTCTAGAATCAAGCGTATGGCTTCTACAATGCACAATAGGTTGAATGGGACTGCGTTAGGGCACAGAGACTCTCGCCCTTCACTTAGGAAACTCACGCCACTTTAGAAGGCTTCTTCAATAAAAGAAACGAGAGTATTTGAACTGTCTAAGACCTGCGACTCCCTTCTGGATAATCACGCCAGGCTAACCCTGTACTTCAGCCTCAGTTATCTGTGAATATTATAGCGCTCTGTATGAAGATGGCAAAATGAAATACAATAGACCTACAACCTAGCAATATCCTCCAGTAAACTCAAATCTCTGCTATATAGTGTGATGTCTAGGGTTTTAGAAATTCCATTTCGCATAAACACAGCGAGCACCCCCACTACAAAGAAATTAAGCAGGACTATCCCAAAAGTGATACAGTCAATAGGAACTAACAGAGTTTGCACAAGAAGAACAGCCACGGCTCGGCCCATATAAAAGTCACTGAGACTATGGCAAGTGACTTACCTCAAGATTTTGCACAAAGTGTTGTCCGTCAATGATGCCGATAAGAAAAGACGAGCAGTTTGCAGGAAAAGTTTTAAGAACACCTTACCTCAAGATTCTGCACAAATTGTGTTGTCCGTCAATGATGCCGATGACAAAAAATGGGCAGTTTGCATGAAAAGCTTAAGAAACCCTACCACAACAGAATTTTTTTATTTTTAAATTAGACAAACCAAAACCAATCTCCTTACAGCCGCTGCTTCAATTTTAAACGAATAGGGGATCCGAAAATATCAGGGTTTTAGGGCTCCTGAAAATCTGCTTAAGATAAGGATAAGATCTGCTACAAGCGATGATGAAGAGGCGGTGCATTCTATTTGGGCGTGACTTTTTCCGGCGTGTGACAATATTCAGGCTGGAACCTTACACATAATATAGCCTATCGGCTAAATTATTTTCTTTTCCAAACCCAAAGTGGTCCATGCCCTTCGCACGTGTTGTTCCCCAAAGAGGAGTAACGAGAAACGAGCAACACCCTTTTTAAACCATGTTATATTGTCTCTTTATTTTTCATTTATTGCTGATAGACAGGGACTTACAGGTGCATAGCCTACCATCTTTTTGCACATAAAATTGTGTGGTGGAAGACAAGGAAATAGGTTTAACGACGAAAATTCCTTTCCAGCAATGCAACACCACCAGCTCTTAATTATTGTGCAGAGATTTATACCCTTTCGGTTTACAAATAAATACAGCTACAGTATTGTTATCGTTTCTTTTCAGAATACCAATAAAATTTGTTTAATAGAATCATTGCCTTTTTGACATAAAAGGAGCAGAATGTTGTAAATCATGACATATTCCAAAACAACAGTAGTACATATAAAAATAGAACTAATGCCAATGTGTTCTGGAAAGCCAAAATGATGGCATCTGCACGAGTTGAAAAGTCACAAGAGTGTTGATGGTACTCAAATTGTTACTCCTGAAAGCTGAATAGTCACTCATTCTATTGCTACAAGAGACTGAATTCTACTCTTACTCCAGTAGTAGTTAGCCATGAAAAGGGATGGAATTTCAATGACATATTAGCAGCCTTGTACTTGGTCACTTATGTATTTGACACATTGAAAATTTTAAATGGTTTGACCCCTTTATGATATATAAATTTCTGTTTTCAGAAAATTCAGATTTGAGTTTCCAGTAGTTTCAGTTTTCAGTTTTATAACAGATTTGCAAACATTATATTTGTTCCTATTTGATAGCATTTTTAAGTTTCAAATTTTTTTTACCACCATTTGACATTATGTTCAGTTGATAAGTAGGAGGTATTTTCCACAGCATATCAAACTACACCTCTGTGAGCATCACCTAGATGCAATGAGTGCTAAGTGGATTATTCATTATCATGAGATATGGGTTCTTGTGAACCACTATTCATCAAACAAGGGTCAATGAGTTTGACTCGTAAAACTAAACAGTTGAATCCTGATACCAATATCATAATTATGTTCAGTTTCAAAATTTTGTTCATAGTTTTGTTCAGTTTGTAATATGCTAGCATGTTTTAAGCTGGGCTCACAGCAATGGTATTAGAGTACTTTCTTGGCTGCATGGATACACATTGGCATTATGTAGAGGGAATTCCAAAACAAGTTATAAATATTCAATCATGTTTTACTTCAAAACACACATAAATGTAATGTGACGATTGCATGACAAGATGTGGCTGAAAACGCAAGTGGAGGAAGATGTTTTTTGAAGACAGAAAGTTTTGAATCCCTGTTTTGTTGAAGGAATCTCAATGCAAATTGATTCAGAAATCAAGGAGTACACTTGCAGTTCAAATCACATCACTCTAATTGAAGAGATTCTAAGTTGACTACAATCAAGTACTGTGCTTTTATGACTTCATGGGAGGAGTCATGGAGCTACCAGCCATGGCTTTCAAGTTGAAAGTTTGTCCATTCTAGATGTTGTTATTTGTGAAGTACACTCCTCTTCATAAAATAATGTCACCACTTTTGTGCATTACAGGTAAGAGGATATATAGGTAAACCCAATTAGATGCCAAGTGGATGGAGGAGGAGGATTGAATACCCTTGAAAGCTCACTCTCATTCCTTTTGATTAGGATTGACTTTAGTTCAGAAAAATCCAAGTAAAGATGTAATTTTGTAATTATGATAATCTGAGAGGTGATGATGAACATGATGACAATGGGCCTAATGACACATTTTTGGATCACTTCATAAAATCCATGTAAAGATAGGTCAATTTCTGCAATTTCGTATTTGGGAAATGCTTTCTTGTGCACTTCTATGAATTTGCTAATTTCTCCTGTAGCTTGCTCAGTTTCCTAATTAACTGCCAATTCTATCTGATTTGAATTGGGTTTGACATACTATCCAATTTGTGTATTTTTTCTTAATTATCTTAGCAAATGATTAAATTTTGGCAAATTCATCTTAGCAACGATTAATTTGTGGGCTGTGTTTGGCAGCTTATTGTATTTTATCTTTGTAATAATTTAGCGAAAATCTTGGTGCTGCATCCAGCAAATGTGGGATTTTTTGAGCGGCAACAACTTCTTTGAGCTCAATATTTGTACTCAGAAAAGCCTTTATCCGTAGAGATTTTATTATTATTTTAGCTATTTGAGGAACTGAGCTTATCCTTTTCTCACAAAGAAAGAAAGAAAGCCCATGTTTACTCTTTAAAAGCTTCACAAGCTAAACTGTAGCCATTTGATGTATTTACTCATATTTGCGTGCAAGGACAACATAGTTATGAGTAGTAAAAAATCAAAAACAACAATTTTCTTCCTTATCTATATTTTTGAAGGGCCCGTCTCGGAATCGTATGTTTTAGGTTCAGTCCTTGGCTCTCTTCACTTCAGATGGGTATTTCTACCAGGGATGTATTGCTTTATCTTTATCTTGCCCCATGCTTTTCCTTTTTTGGGTTCAGTTCCTTGGCCCTTGTCATTGCACATGGCAATTTCACTTTTGCTCTCTTCTTTTCACATGTTACTTGTACTTGATTCATATGGCTTTATCTTTATTGTGTATTACTTATCTAGGGTTTAGCCATTTTAGGTTCTAACTTTGTTTTGATACTTTTCTCTATTTCAGTATTATTAGCCAATAGGCTATTTATTGTGGGCTTTGCCCACCAAAATTGTCTCACGCCTGAAAAATTCCACCAGAAAATTGCAAAATCAGGCGGAGAAAAATTGCGGATACAAATCACTATTCACCGTTAATATTTCCACGGATAGAATTTTGGAATCCTAGCATGTGAACTTGCAGACGATTGTTACCCAAGTTCAGAACCCTTAGATTCGAAATGTTTACTGTTAAATTAGCAGAAACAATACCGCTGAGCATGTTGTTTGAAACTACTGTTTTTAAATCGATGTCTCTAATTCAAACTAAGGTGTCGCCTCTCTTGGAATATTGACTCATGTATATAGCTATGGGATAGACCCACACTGAAAAAATTTATGCTAACCACCTGTTACCTATTACATTTATAGAATTTAAGTAATGTTTTTGGGCTTTCCACGTTCAAACATGGTGCCACTCAAGCATCAATTTGTTAGAGAAACAGATTACCGGTCATGTACAGAGACTTGGAATCTTATTGTGATTGTTCAAATTTTCAAATGGAATCATATCCAGCATGATCCAAGATGCGTCTTCTACACTTGGGAGATTTTTGTCAGCCTGCACTAAAATGGGAGCTTTGGAACAGGGTATGGGTATCCATGCTAGCATAGTCAAGCAGATTTTTGTCTGATATAGTAGTTATAAGTTCCCTTGTCTGATATAGTAGTTATAAGTTCCCTAATCGACATGTATGGAAAATGTGGTAGCATACAGAAGGCAAGTGAGCTGTTTGATAAATTGCCATAGCGCAATGTGGTTTTGTGGACTACAATGATTATGGGATATGTACAAAACGGTTTGCTTCAAGAGGCCTTAGAAACTTTTAAACAAATGCTTTTTGGCAGGTGTAAAGCCGAACCCCACAACCTTTGCAAGCACCCTCCTGGCTTGTGCCAAAATGGGAGCTTTGGAACAGGGTAAGGCTATTCATCAGAGAGTAATTGAAAGTGGCTTTTTGTCAGGAGTCGCAGTTGTTAATGCACTGATAGACATGTATGCAAAATCTGGAAGCATACAGAAGGCTTGTGAACTGTTTGATAAAATGTCTCAACGAGATGCAGTATCATGGAATGTGATGCTTGCAGGGTATTTACAAAATGGTATTCTTGCCAAAGCTTCAAATATTTTCAAAGAAATGCCTCAAAGAAGTGTGATCTCATGGACTGTGATGATTGCAGGATATGTCCAAAACGGGATTGTCGAAGAGGCCTCGGAAACTTTTAAGCAAATGCAATTGGCTGGTATAAAGCCAAACTCCACAACCTTTGCTAGCATCCTCGCAGCCTGCGCAAAAATTGGAGTTTTAGAACAGGGTATTGGCATCCATCAAAGCATAATCAAAAGCGAATTTTGTTCAGATGTCATAGTTGTGAATGCCCTGATAGACATGTATGCAAAGTGTGGAAGCATACAAAAGGCACGTGAGCTGTTTGACAAAATGTCCCATGGAAATGTGATCTCATGGAATACAATTATCACAGGATATGCACAAAATGGCTTTTGCAAGGATGCTCTCAGACTCTTTGAACTAATGAAGCACTCTGGAAAATATTCTAACCATATAAGCTTTGCTTGTGTTTTATTTGCATGTACTTATGCAGGTTTAGTGGACGAGGGCTGTAATTACTTCAAAGACATGAGCGACTCTTATTGCATTACACCTACAATTGATCATTATGTGTGCATGGTTGACCTTTTTGGCCATGCTGGTTATCTTGAGGAAACTCTAAACCTTATCATCAAAATGCCAATTAAACCTGTGGTGTTTGTGTGGATGTGTTTGCTTGGTGCCTATAGAACACATAAGAATATAGATATAGGAGTATTTGCATAAACTCTCCTCCTTGAACTAGATCCTAAAAATTCTGCAACTTATGTTCTTCTGTCAAACATGTATGCAGAAGAGGGCAAGTGGGTTGAGGTTCAAAAGGTAAGGAGAATGATGAAAGATAGAGGAATTGAAAAGCCACCTGGATGCACTTGGATTGAAGTAGATAAAACAGTACATGCTTTTTATGTAGGAGACATATATCATCCATGGACACAGGAGATCTGTGAAAATTCAGAGAAATTCTCTTGGGAGATGAGGGAAGAAGTGAATTCTCCAGATTCTAGAATTTTTTTGAATGATGTGGACAAGGAGGAGAACAATTTATTCCTCTGCCACCATAGTGAGATGTTGGCAATCGCATTTGGACTGTGAAACACACCCTCTGGAACAACTATTAGAGTTGTCAAGAATCTTTTACCATCTGTTGACAGCCAAATTGCAACCAAGTTTATCTTCAAGATTGTTGCAAGAGATGTGAACTGGTTTCATCATTTTAAGAAATATTCTTGAAGAGATTATGGATGATGCTAAATGAAATTCATGCTTTGATATATAGTTCCGTAATATTTTGTGATGGTTCTAGTGAATGTTTTATTTCAGAATCTGCATGTGGTAGATCATTTTATGTTGTGTTTTATTTCATTTTAAAACATTAGTGTTTTTATCTGTTAAATGAATGATTTGTGCTTGAAAAATAAAGCCATTTCTGATTTACATGTACTCAAAACTGAGGCACACTTCATTAGATAAATAGATGTATGTTGGGGTAATAGACCAAAGTTAATTTTCTTGTGTGTGCTTGTGATGCAGGCTGTTTTTGATGGGTCTCGATAAGTATGGAAGAGGTGATTGGAGAAGTATTTCAAGAAACTTTGTAATCTCAAGGACACCAACTCAAGTAGCTAGCCATGCCCAAAAGTATTTTCTGAGGCTTACATCAGAGAACAAGGAGAAGAAAAGGTCCAACATTCATGATATAACAAGTGCAGGTGATGGAGATTTGAAGCAACCTCCTCTGTAGCAAGCTTCTGCTATTACAAATTCTTCAATTTCTGTTGCTGTTAGAAAGCTTCGACAATCTCTCTGCATTGAAAATGGTGAATTTAAGGGGAAGTGGATTAGAATGCCTTCCAAATAGCTTCGGCTTGCTTAGTCATTTGGAAGAGCTAGATATAAGTAGATCTGAATGTTTAGATAGCCTTCTGCAGTCATTCAGTTAGTTGAGTCATCTGAAGATGCTAGATATATCATTCTGCTCAAGAATCTCAAGACTTCCTTATGCATTCGGTCAGCTCAAGTCTCTCACATTTCTGAACATGTATTGATGCTCTAATCTGGAGATGGTTTCTGATGATTTCGGTCGGCTCAAGTCTCTCACATATCTGAACATGTTGGGTTGCTCTAATCTGGAGATGGTTTCTGATTTCAGGCAGCTATCCTCTGTGTGCGTAGTGAATGCATTAGATTGCTATCGATTAGATGGCAAGGCAATTGTCCAGTGCATTATTTTCTGGAGAGAACAAACATCCAGACTAAATTTTCCCTCAATTGACTGGCTGAGAAGGCTACTAATTCAAACCTTTTGTTGCCTATAATAATGCCCTACTTCGGAGTAGACAATATCCTATTCTATAGTTGTGGTTTTTTGTGACCTTGCTAGAAACCCATATTCGGTTTTATATTTGTAATTTGTTTCCTGAATCAATACAGTAGGGCCTTTTGACTTGAGAAGTTATTTTGCAATTTTCATTTTTGTGTTGAATGTGAAAGAGAAAATGATTCGGTATAATTTTGGATCTCATTCTGTAGAAAATATGCATGCAAAAATAAATTAATTGGTGATTCATGGTAACTCACATATAATAACATAAATTCCATGAAAATCTTCTGCACAAAAAGGCTCAATAATTCCTTCAATGCTCAATAATTCCTTCAAACATATCTAAACACTAATGGGAGAAGCAGGCCATAAATTCCAGGTAACCATATAATACTATCGGTGTATTCCTTGCACCTCCCCCCGGTGCAAGTGCTAGTTTACTTTGTCAGCTGTTTGAGTTCTTTTAACTCTTCTGATTTTGCTTTTAACATATAATTTTGAGTTCCCATGTGAAAATTATTATGAAATCTTCCTTTGTTGTAAAATTAAATCAATGAGTTACACAAGTTATAACTTGTAACCCCAAATTTGTAATTTTCAGCTTCTCTCACCTTATAATTTAGCTTATCTTTCCTATCAATAGATTAGGAAGTTAAAACAGAATTATAAACTGCTCAATATAAATGAAAAAAAATGCAACAAAAGGAATCTTATTATATGAAAGGTGAAAGTTATTCTCTGTTGGCTGCCAACCTGACAACCCTCAGGGTACTATTACCCGAACAGTCCCTTAAACAAAACAGCATACAACACAAAAATTGATAAAGCTGATATATAGATTCACTGAACATTCAATGGTGATTAGAATCTTATAGATATCCAATTACTTAGTTCAAATGGTTTATATGACAATGTTGAATTACATGTTCCGAGAGATGCTTACCAAAGTTGTTGGACTGTATCTGTGGTAGATAATTTCACGGATAATGCTAAACAGGAATGACCTTTACATATTTTAATTTGAGCTTAAAAAACATCTCAAACATAAGCATGCATATGATGACCTAGAATGTATTAAAAAATTCGAGAATAAAATAATATGTTACCCACACTCCAATGTGAACTACTCTGTTTTCATGTTACCTAGACTCTAGGTAAGAATGATAATGATTTTGTGGCATGAACAGTTGGGAGGAAACATATTTCCTATCCAGATCTCAGATGAAATCATGCTGAGCTTAAAATATGAGAATTCTGAACTTGTAAATCTATAATTATGTAGAGACAAATTCCTAAGATTGATATCTCTAGAATGTTGCACAATTCATTACGCTCTTTCTTCATTTTGAGTTTCAAAACAAATGTACTATGCTTGAAGTTCACATGAGATATTCCAGAGATTTTTGCCTACTTTTGAAGCCTTTTATAGTGTTTGGTGTACCAAGATGTCAAAGAAGAATGAGAAACATGTTACACTGAAGTATCCTGATACTATTTTTTGCCCAGAAAACACTGCAATGAATGTAAATCTTGTTGATGAGAAAACGGACACTGTTAAATCTTGGTGTGGCATAGTATGTCAGAGTCATGGTGTTAGACTATTTTTACTGTTTTGATTTAAAATAGCCTTCTAAGAAATTAAATTGAGTCTGATGTAAAATAAAAAATATGTAGTCTTAGTTTGTTAACCCATTGACCTTGTCAAGAGATATTGTTCTGTCAAGTGTTAAGAGGCTTTATTGTTTTCAAATTTCAAAGATTCGTGCATGTATGTTTGGAGGGAGTTTTATCTTGAAAGGAGTCCAATTCATAGTGAAAGGTTCAATACTTTTAGGGTTTCATCACAGTTTAAGCTCTTGTTCAAACAGTTTGCAAAGTTCTCCATGGCGGCCAAGGATGCTTCAGATCTCAATGGGAAATATAATGGGGTTCTTATTCGGTGTCAACACTCTTACATTCAGTCACATAGTTGTAAACAGCATGCAACATTGGTTCTCACTGTTGTTTCAGGTTTCAGTGTCATGAACATCTTGTTGCACAACAGATTGGGTGTGAAAGTTTCATCACAAAACATCAAAAGAAGTTAGAATCGTTGCAGGGTTTCATCAATACTATCACACTTCCTCCATGCGAGGACGTGCAAAGACATGCACGAGAGATTCAAGGTAATGCAAGTCAAACGTTTAGGGGTTTTCAACAATTTTCAAGTTCTTCACAGCAGTTCATAGGTTTTCCATGGTGGCCAAGGTGGTTTCAGAGCTTCAATAAAAGATTGAAGGTAGCTTGTGTTAGTTTCAAACAGTTTTGTGATCATATGGGATGATGAACGATGTATACCATACTATTCTCACCACTATTTATCAATCTCAAAGCCTTGAAGATCCCTTGCAAGAAAATTTCACGAGGAAATGCATATATGGTAAGTAAAGAAAGCATTAAAATGATTGTCTGGACCTACAAGAGTATCAACTTTCAATCATGCAAAAGCAATGTACAGAGGCACCAGTGAAGCCAAAGAAGATTCTTTATCCAATGAAGTTGTTGCAGAAGGCAATGACTCCAAGGAAAAACAAAAGTGTGCACAGTCAATATGAACCAGAGGTAACCATGGAGATTGTAGAAAAGCTTGTGGTGAAAGGAAGAACTAGAAACACATACACTTGTTGTTTGGAAGGATCGAAGGATTTTCATTAACAGACAAATGGAGTCTTCTTGTGCCTAGATCAAAGCCAATTGTGTTCGGTGAGTCGAGCGGAGCAAGGATTGTAAGATTCTTAATTCACATATTGCTGTAAATCAAGACAGAAGATATCAACTTACATCACTCTTGAATAATCCCCTGTTGTACACAACTATACAGTCCTAAGATTTCCCTTTCTTTTAACATACTGTAGAGGATCTCCAGTTTGTCTTTACATTCATTTCTACACATCTCTAATTCATCTTTCCAGTAATGTCGCTCCTGAATGTGATTAGATTCTACTTTCTGGTTTTGTTCAAATAGGCAATGTGCCTTTTGTTGAGCACTTGCAATTTTAGATGTGAAATGCCTCTCCTTGTCTATCCATAGAGCCTCATTCCTTTCTTCAACTTCTCTCGGTTTTGTGATAACCAAATTCAGTTCATTCTTCAACCTATTCTTTTAAGTCTCCAATTGCTGCATTTCATCTTGCAACCTTTCAATATATTCGACTTTGAATGACTGCCTAGATGCTTTTAATAGTCAGAAATTTTCTGAGAACCTTGTAGCTGTAGCTGAGCCGTCTTTTGAAGAAGTTGATAAGTGTGAACATTGTTTTTTTTATTGAACCTGCTCGAAGCACAAAATTTAATTTGACAACTTCCCTATGAAGTTGAATTAAGAACTCTAAATATTTCAACCTGTCACAGGTTTCCTTGTGTCCTTCCATCTCTGCTTTCCATAATTCTATAATTTTATGGCCTAGAAGCTCATATTCCTTGTTTTGACTAAAAGGAAATGCCGCCTCATCCTCACTAACAATTTCAATTGTTGCTTCACAATGAAAATTATTTGTGATATATTTCTCAGATGATGAAAAATTATTCAGTATCTAGACAATATGTTGAGCAATAAAATAGCATTTTCATTGGTATAAAATGCATCCATAATTCGTGATCCCTGATAAACCAAGTTTCCTTTTGTCAGTCTTTGAATGGTACATGCATACTGTATAGTACTCCATTCTATACCATTTACAGCTTCTTCCAGGCTATGCTCAAAAGTTTAATGGGAAATTATAAGTTGTGATCCATGTGTTATCAATCTGAACGTGCACCCTTAATTCAACCATTCAGTGAAACATTGGGATGGCCTCAAGGTGTGGGACTTTGCTATTTGATTGACAACCACCATGGACAACACCATCACAATTGACTTGTCATGCTCATTCTTCATTGAATTTTGGCCCCTCAAGACAATACCCCTGTAGGCTGCCCTTTACACAGGCTTTACACAGGGACTGTCACTTCTTGGGAAAAGACTGTCCTCTAAATCAGTTCAAGAATGTCAACTTGCACGGGGTAGAGAAATTGTGTTGCACTAGAGAGCCAGAATAACACTTTTGATTATCTACAACAACACACAACAAACTGGGATGTGGATCATAATGTTTGCTTGATCTGGAATGAGTAACACTGTAACATTCATCCACAAATTGATGTTTGATAGAACATCTAGATTCAAGAAACTTGGCATGTTTCTATCCTTTGTTATAAGAAGAATTAACATAACTCTGGCTTGAGCACATCTGTAGCTTCAAAGCGTATCTTATGGACAAGGTCAACTTATGAAATTGCCTTAAACTAGTGTGGACAACATTACTATCCCAACTGTCCTTTTTGTTAAGCTTCATGGTGCATTTCATAACAATATTCAGTCCTATACTGCATCTTTGATAGATCTCTCAGGAAAGAAAACCTTTCAAGAGCTCTTAAATCAAGGTAGGTGGAAAGATACTTGCACCTCTGATGGAGTAATGAGCAAACCTGCACATCTGCATTGATGCCTGAATTTCTAAGTTTTGCATCACAAATATCTTTTTGTCTACTGTTAACCTGGGCCTGTCTTACCTTTGGTACTGTGAATTCTTCAAGGTGACTGTCCTTGTCATATTGGCCTACTAATGAGGCCTAATGAAACACCATGAACATCATAAATCCATTAAGACTTAATATGGAATTTGCAGCTGATCAATGATCAAAGTAGTCTATAAACCCATAAGATGACCTATTCTTTCTGATGAGCTTGCATCCTTTAAGTGAACCAATACTGGCAAAAACCTCTGCTACCTTTGGATACACCATATCTGAGATCCCTTTGACTGCCCTCCTCATGATCTTATCATTGACTGTCCAACAAGAAATGTGCTCTAACTCTAATTTGAAGCTCTGTCCTCAGGCATTAAGGTTTGTCATTCATAGATATCTGCCATCTATACACCTGCAACTGGGTTTTCACTGTCCTTCATTTGTCCTTTGCAAATCTGTCTTCATTCATCATTCATTAGCTTAAAACCACACATGATTGTCCTTTCAATTGCTTGCACCATCCCTTTGATGTCTTCAGCCCCTGTTACATTGGGATTTAACCCACCAACAAATACAGTAGCATCCATTTGTACACAAGTCCTTAGCCCCAAAGCTTGCATACTCTTGACCTCTATCAAAGAAACCTAGCCTCATTAAAGTAACATAGGCGTATACAAGACCACTGCCTATATCTAACTCTCTTACCTTTCCTTTCACAACTGCAGATTCTAAATATTTTGTATAATAATGTCTGCAATACAAATTCAACCTTGATCTTAGTACAAATGCTATTGTATCTTCAGGTGTTTGAATCATACATTTGGTTTTTGAGTAAAGCTTGTAGAGAATCACAATCTGCAGCAGTATATCCATTGAGTTTTCCATTCACCCCAATGGTGTTTTTCAAGAGCTGGGGATTTGCACAAGAAGGAACGCCATTGATCTTAACAACTCCACAGAGTGTTGCTGCTCTCCTAGACTCATGATATAGTCACCTGCTGTATCTATTACTCAAACCATCTGCATGAGGTTCAATTGACATACCTTCTTGGCTGCTAAACCTTGCTACTGTCATGGTATTTGAGCATTTGTATATCACCGTGACCTGCTCTTTTTAGTTACTAATGTCATGACTGCTCATGCTTTCCTTTAAATCTTACTTCTACTGCACATTTTCTTGTCTCCTAGACATGTTTCATGCTAAAGTTATTGGCAAGACAACTTTTTCATAAAGGACCTGTCTGTGTATTGCAAAATATAGATTTTTATGGGTTCTGAAGTGATGAAAGAAAATTCCCGTCCTTTACATTCTTGAGAAAATCTTTCCAGTGAGGGTTTTGTTGCAGTGTCGAAGCATTTCCAATAATCAACAATGAAAGTTTTGCTCGTATCAAAGCAGCATTCATCTTCCTGACATCAGGGACAAATACAATACTATCTGAATTTGAAGTTGGCCTTTCCACCTCTTTTGAAGAAGCCCATAGGGTTAAAAAATATAACATATACTTTACAGTCCTAAGTTGCCGGTTCGGGTACGGATTCAGATGCGGGTTCAGGTTCGCCGGTTCGGCAATTTTTTTTTCCTAGGGTACGGGTACGGGTACGGACGTACTATATATATATATATAATTATAAATTTATAAACATAATGATAATGCCAAAGACTCATAAGCATGCTCAAAATTATAATCATATGATCATAATGCCATAATGCCATAGAATATTGAAACAATGAATTACGCCATACGGTAATACCTCATACAATCTGTAATCATATTCATAATTTGCAAAAATGTAAATGTAAATACGCCATAATGCCATATAATCTGTAATCATATTCATAATTTTTTAGCTTGGAGGCAAAAAAATGGTGTTTTTGCTTTTTTGAGTTTGCAAAATGAGCCTCATTTGGTCAGCCAAGTCAATATAAGGCAATTTGGGCACTTTTTAGGGTTTTATTTTTTGTTTCTAAGTTGAGTTTTTTCCTTTTTCTAGGCTGGATGATGTGGGTCTGCCTGGGTTCTTCTGGGTTCTCCCCGGGTTCGGCCAGGGTTCTCCATTTTCCACCCGGGTTCTTTGTGGGAATGGAGAACCCAGGCAATCCCAAGGAAGAACCGAACTAGAACCAGAACCCACACGTATTTTGGCCGGTTCAGGGGGCTAAAATGAAGAACCCGGTAACAAAGTTTACACCCTTGAAAACCATCAACACTATTAAACTCGTTTTCTACGGCAATGCCTTAACAATATAACCTGTTGTTACTTATATTGTCAATCTGCACCTATAGGTATGTTCTAGTAAAAAACATATTGACAATTGGAATTGCACTAACTTGAGGTTCAACCGTTCAAGTGACAGGGAAAGAGCAGAATTTAGAGATGCATTAGGATATTGTAGCAACCTTATTCTGCAAGATCTTTTGAGCCACATCCTTCAAAGAATCATGAGGACTTATAAGTTGATTTGTTCATGAAAAATAACCTGAATAAACATGGGGACCCTGATTTATAGTAGAAAACAAGCCAAGTTTAGGGTTTTAAAACGCAGGCAGACAACAGAGTCACGACGGTCACCCTTAACTTATTGCGACCCTGATTTATAGTAGAAAACAAGCCAAGTTTAGGGTTTTAAAACGCGAGAGTTGTTAGTGTGATTTATGGCATTTTTTGCAATTTTCAATGATTTTTTGCCAGTCAATGGTCTACAAAAAATCCCAAAGAAAGGGAGAAAAAATCGGTAGGCCTAACGATTTCTTAAAAATTGCAAAAATTGTGATTTTTTATAAGATTTATGGTTCTATGTGTGATAGGTTGAATATGAGCATTAGAAAATGAGCAGCAAACTAAAGAGTGCAAATAAACACCAAAACAACCTACACCTCAAGATTAGCCTAAGTTGGAATCAACACAAGATAAAAACAACAAAATGAAACTTTATACCTTGTCTCGAATCAATCCTTTGGTTGGCCCTTCGATCTTTGATGTGTATGCTTCTTGGATGGCAAGATATGCAAACTAGATAATGATGTGAAGATGGATGGAAATGGATGAAAACATGAAAATGGCTAAGTATAGATTGAGAAATAAAATTGCAAGAGTTTGGCTAGCAAAATGATCTCTCCAAAATGAGAGAAAAGAGGGGGTATTTATAGGAATTTTGAGAATTCCTAGAAGAAATGGATGGTGGAGATTGAGTCACCAATGATCAAGATGTAGGGCTAAGGTGAGTTGAGAACTCACAAGCCCTCACATCTTGACATGTGGCATGTGATATAGCCCTAAAAGGTGAAGTGGACATGAGGTGGAAGAATAGTACATGACATGGAGGGGGTACAAAGTACCTTGGGATTGGACAAGATCTCCTCATAAAGGAGGTCCTTGTCCCCATGTGGGTGAGAGGACATGTAAAGAATTAAAAATTCCTCAAATATCCTCATGGGGAGATGGAAAAGAATAAAGAATGAAGAGAGGACATGTGGGAAAAGGTGAAGGAATTAAAAATTCCTTTTGAGTGCATTGGGGGATTAAAAGGTGAATTAAAAATTCACATGGGGAAGTGAAGTGCCTTGCCCAAAAGGAGAAAGCCTTTAATAAGGTTGACTTAAGGATGCATGCCATAAATGGGAAGAGGGTTAGGTTGGGCTAACCATATGATTAAGGTTGTGCAAGTACTTAATTTGATGGACTAATGACCTATTAGAAGCAAGTGGGAGATTATGGAGGATGTGACCCTAATGATGATTAAGGGTGTGCACATGCTAACCCTAGTTAATTAGAAGAAGATGAAGGAATTAAGATGGATTAGAGACCAACTTGCAAAAGTTGGAGGTTGTGACCATGAGAGAGAAAAGAGAAATTAAAAATGAATTTTAATTCTAAAAGGGGAATATGACTAAATTAAATAAAATGGTGTATTTATTTAATTTAGAGGAGGAAGAGGGGTAAAATATTTATTAAATTAAATACTTTATGAACCCTATGTAAGGTATTAATTAAACATTGTTTAATTAATATTAACAGATGGGACAAGCAACTAGATGAATAAGGAGACGTCTTTGATCATATGGAAATGGTCAAATTAGATGTCTACACTATGATAAATATTTAAGTGCATCTAAACTACATGTTGCAAACCACAAAAAAGTTTGAAGACCAAACAGAAAAGTTAAAGCCTCTCAAAATAACTATAAAGATGATCTATTTTGGTTAAAGACCATAAGAAAGGCCTATGAAAAAAATCCTATAAGCATCTATCATCTAATCAGTCAATGGTGCATTATCATTTTACATATAAGACATGCACCAAAAGCCCAAAGCATCTTTACACAACCACAAATGATCAAATGGGAATTGTTTCCCATCCATGGATAATACATGCACAGGCACACTAAACATAATTCACACAAGAAAACCTAATCTCGGACAAGATAGAAAAAGTACCTCCTTCTATTCCAGGATCCTGAGATTTGCTGCCAGACATCGGCTACAAATATGCATCTTGTGGTACATCAGCAAGAGGATTGTTCTTTGACTATTGATGAGACCTTTGCATCCACAACTGATGCTGAATTTGATGCAATTCCAAATTGCGGGCCATCATTTCAATAAACTGATTTCTACCAATCTCTCCATTCCTTTGAAATGTTCCTCCATTTGCTGGTTAAAGAAACCGATGGTGCCCTTCAACGTCAAATAGCGATAGAAATGGCAAGAAATTTTTCCCAAAATTCTGCAATAAAAGGATTGTGCTCATAAAGAAGAGAAGATCCTTAAAATATAAAGGATTCCTTAACAAGACTCCGAGCTGCATGATATTTCCCGATTTACACGTGGCCAGTATAGGGCTAGTGTGTTTTCTCCCACAATTAATTCTTCTTCTAGGGTGGGGTGCCCTCACGCCGCACATCAAAAGAATATTCAATAGGGTTATTCAATACGGTTTTTCAGAGAATTGGATGATATTTCCCGATTTACACGTGGCCAATAAGTGGCTGGGGTGTGGATGCCCTCACGCCGCACATCAAAAAAATATTCAATAGGGTTATTCAATATGGTTTTCCAGAGAATTGGATGACCAGTGTTGTCATCCCCTTGCACAAAAGTGGTGATATCAACAACCCTTCAAATTACCGCACTATAATGATTAACTCGCTCTTTGGTAAACTATTTGGGAGCATGGTTGAGCGTCGAATTAGTAAGTGGATAGAAAAAGAGGGAAATAGGGAAAAAGGTCAAGCGGGCTTTAGACCAAAATACTCTACCATCGATCATTGCATTACTCTTAGGTATTTGATTGAGAAAGTTTGGGATAAACAGGGTGGTGAGGTCTTTTGTTGCTTCGTAGACTTCAAGAAAGCGTTTGACACGGTCCCTAGAAACAAGTTATGGTCTAGAATGGAAGAGTTGGGAATTCCAAAAAAGCACAGGGTTGCTGTTCATAGGTTATATGATCAGGTGCAAGCTAAAATCAAAACTAAAAAAGGAATGTTTGAATTTTTTGGGAGTGACATTGGTGTCAAACAAGGCTGCCCTCTCTCGCCTGTAGACATTATTTGGGTTGTATATTGACAAATTAGAGGAATGGTTAGACAATTTTGGTGGGGGAGGAGTTGAATTGACAAATTATGTAATAAAATTGCTGCTATATGCGGATGACCTTATTCTAATGGCAAAAATAGCGCATGATTTGAGGGAGCACTTGAAAGCTCTTGAGTTATTTTGTGAAGAGGTTGGGATGCAGGTGAACACCAGCAAAACTAAGGTTATGATATTTACCTTGAAAAAAAAGAAGGAAGTTTTAGAATTTGTCTTCAAAGGCAGCCCCTTGCAAGTGGTTAGCGATTATAAGTACCTTGGCCTTGATTTTCACTATAGGCTTAGTTGGGAGACATGTAGAGCAAAAAGGATTCAAGGTGGCTGGAAAGCTTTATACTCTTTGCAAAACAAATGTAGGAGTGTTGAATTATGGGACTGGAAAACGAAGAAAACCCTCTTTGGGTTACTAGTGGTGCTGGTGGTTCTTTATGGGTGTGAAGTTTGGGGTGGCAATACCTCAGCAATGAAGTGGAGACAAATTGAAAGACTACAAAAACATTTAATCACAAGTAGCCTCAAAATAAAATCGTCTGTTCCCTATGAGATTATCCTAGCGGAGGCTAGGGCCTTACCTGTGGAGACATCAGCTATGATTCGTTTACTAAGTTATTTAAAGAGGCTGGAGAACATGGAGGTGTCCCATTGGCCTAAAATGGCAGCAGCAGAGAAATTGAATAGAAGGAAGAGCACGTGGATGAAGCAAAATAACAAGTGGCTGTGCAAGTGGGGTATCAGCGTAGATAATTGCCCAAATAACATTAAGGCAATCAAAATGTACGTGCAACAAAAAGTTAAAGAAAGCATGTGGACTAGGGAGCTATCAAGAAAAAGAGAGTATTACATCAAGCACTTTAATCCCTCATATGACCATACTCAAAAAAACTATATAGGTGTAGAAATAAAATGGAAAGCAAAAATGCTAATGGCTTAGCTAAGAACTAGCTCGCACCAATTGAGATGTGAAACTGGTAGATGGACGACACCTAAAGAAGAATGGGTTGATAGGATATGCAGGTTCTGTACTTTAGGGCTTGTAGAGACGGAATGGCATTACATCATGGAATGTCCAGCCTATTTGGATATCCGAGTCAATTATATCGAGATTCTAAATGTGGATACTTTAAACAGCTTATTTGAGGCAGAGAGTATATCGAAAATTGTTGATTACTTGGTAAAAATACATAGCAAAAGATCCAAATTACAAAAGGAAAGGAAGGTCAAGTAACTGCTGGGCGGTGGTTTCTGTTTCGGGTGTTGTTGCGTTTTTTTGTTGCTGATCTATGGGTCCCATAGGCTGTTTAGCCTCGTGGACGCTATTAAAAACCTTCATTCATTCATTCATTCTCCAAAGAGATTCTCGGCCATTAATAGCAACGTAATCCATGAAAAATGCATCATCCAAAATTTATGTTACAAAGAACTAAAGTGTCTAAATATCTTGCTGAAACCAAGGGCTACTATTTTTTATATTTTATTACATATCTTTTAAATGGTGTTTTAATTTTAACTCCAATTATTTTATTTGGATAGATATTTAAAATCTCTTAGTATGTTATTATAGAATTATTTTATTTCTCTTTAAAATAAGAAATTAGAGAGAAATGAAATTTGATTATGTAATGGTTTGTATTTTATTGAAAAATTTTAATTTACATTAAATTTATAAAATTTTAATATTTAATTAAAAAATACAATAATTTATATTAACAAATTAATTACCAACTTAAATACCTTTCTTTACAAAGAAAAATTAGAGAGAACTAAATTTGGTCATGTAATAGTTTGTATTTTATTGAAATATTTAAATTTACAATCAATTTATATATTTTTAATATTTAATTAAGAAGTTAATTATCAACATAAATATAAATATAAGATTAAACTAATATCTATCGGGACTTGAGAAAAATGCTTTTTCACATTTTCACTCTAACATGAATTTGAAAAAGCAATCTATATGATTTCATTATAGTTTTTTCATTGTTTATTTCCACTTCATATATAAGGGTACACATTTAAATTTAATTGAATACTAAACCTAACTTTGATTGTAACCCCATTTGAGCCGCCCTAACTATAACCCTAACTCCAAGCTTTATCATAGAATCATCACACTAACCTTAATTGAAT
>VDFB02380376.1:0-12608 GCA_007258455.2 Sequoia sempervirens | reverse complement strand
CTGTTGAACATATCCAATTAACGCCTTGTGTTCTCGTTTCAACTTCTTATATTTTCCTTCCTTCTTGAATAACCTATCCTTGAGGGCAAGGAAGGAGTTATCACACTCCTCAACAATCTGTGCACCAGTAGGGCGTCCCAAGTCTAGAGTGGTGACCACATAATTTTTAGGAACTGCTTCATTCCGGTCACACTCAACTCGTGGGACAGCTACGTGAAGGGTACGAGAGCCATCCTCCTCAGTGGAAATCTTCGAAAATTTCCTTGCCTTCTTCTTCGGTGGAGGTGCACTGATCCTGTTTAAAAACTCCTCCATCTCAACCGCTGGATCAATCTCCTCACTAGGGCTTCTTCTCATTCTATCCTTAAGCCAATCGGGCACATCATACTGTATGTCAAAGGGCTGCTGCTCCTGTGCCTCGACCTCTCTAACCTGTTCAACTTCTTCATCATTCTGGCAAGGCTCATCGTCCTCAAGTGGCTGAGTATCGCCTGACACTATATCATCATCATCACCATCGTTCATGGCCTCCTCTAACTCCTGCTGAAACTGAGGGTCAGTAATAGTCCCCTCATCATCCTGCTGATCAATCCTAACAGGTACGTTGGCACTCTGGCCAATCGACTCCCTCCGTGGAGGCTGAATATCATCCTGTACTATCGGTACCTGATTCACTGCAATCCTCTGATCAGCAAACAAAGACACCTCTTGTATGCTTGGAGAACGTGTCTCCAAGGGTGTTGCAACTGTAATCCGTGGAGGTTTTGGCTGAACTATTTCCTTCTTCCTGGACTCTGGACCTCGTGTGATCTGTTTCTTTCTGCCAGTGGTGGGCGTCCTGTGATCTCCCATCATATTGTAAGTCAAGGCAATTGACCTACTCTTCAATCTGTTTACTCGTCTATCAACCCAGGCTCTGGTGAATGTCATAATTGGGATAGAGAGAGTATCCAAATCTGCAACCTCGGGCTCTAACCAATCTATAGGTGGAAGTGGAGTATCTCGAACTGCTGCATAATCGGGATGTACAACATCCATATCCTCGTTCACCTGGTCCGGAACTGGCACAACCTCACACTCCCTGATCAGAGTAATCGGCAACTGAGAGAACATTCTTTTCCTTACTTCAATTTCATCAACTGCATCAGCCCAGTAATCTTCTATGGTGGCCTTATGCTTGAATTCCTCTGACAACACCCACTTGATGTTATGATGCGGGTCATAGTGTTGTCGACTTGTGTGATATGGGAAGTGATAAAACTGAAGCTCACTTTCAGCTTCTCTAGCTGCCTGTATCGAAGGACACACCTCATCCGAGTTGCCCATTACAATTGGAAATTCTATCCCTCCTTTCTTTTTCTTCTTTTGAATTTTGTCAAAGGCTAGCAACTGTCTGGATATCTCTAGCATCAATATTTTATCTGTCGGGTATTTAGGCAGCCTATATGGGTATGAGGAAAAACCTTGCAGCCTAATATATGAAAATCCCGGAAACTGTATAAACCAGCACCCATACCTTTCAATTAGCTCCTGGGCGTCTCTAGAGATTCTGTGATGTAACCTCTCCTGAAGCAGCCTCATGATGTACATAGTGAATGAATCGTTGACACGTTTGTAGTAGGTTGTGCTTGACAGGTGCAACTGTGTACACGCCTCATGGATTTTGAACTGATGAGAGCCGCATCCCACAGGTTCTTTATATGAAATCCCCCTGTACCTCGTCATCCGTGCCAACATATAAATGAGATAGGAGCTCATGTAAAACGTTTTATTCCTCCTCAAGCTCAGGAGCTGCTCATGTATATTGTCGCTTATCATCTCAGCCCAATTGACATAATCCTTGCCTTCTAGCACCAGGTTGATGTAATTAAACATCCAAGGCTCAAAAATGTAGGACTGTGGGCAACCACCAACCCTGCTCAGCATCATGATGAGATCACAGTATTCTTGTTTCAGGTCCTCCGCTATGATCTGTTTTGGCAACTTCGCATGAGATGGCCCAGGAGTGCTCATCGATGGAGTGTTAATTGTATCATGCATCTCCTCGAAATTTGAGCGATACATCATCCGGCTTCGCTCCACTGGATTTGTAAAATCATGTTCACGTACCTGGGATCCCAAAAGCTTCACCAATAGCCGCCCGGTCAGATTGGTGATACTTAGCCATCGGTGACATGATGGCCGGTGGTGTTCCTTCGTAGCGGTTAAGTAGCACTCCATTATCAGCTACGGTGCTTGAATGCAGCGGAAAACCGGCCCGGTACGCCGCCAGTCCCGCCGGTTGATGTTGTCTTGGCCGGCCAGTACATTCGGCTTCAATTCCAAACAGCGTTCTTGAAGGTCTCGAGGTTAATGAGCCAGTTGAGTAATCCGTCAACTTGCCCAGCTTTGAAATGAACTTCGTCTCTGGCATGAATGTTTTGCTGAGCTTCTTGATCATAGCTTGTCTTGAGGCACCATTGTCCTTTTCGGTTGTCCTCGCTTCAGCCATCTGCAACATGACAAACATTCATGAGCAATTAAATTTAATAAAATAAGGCATTGTATGGGGCTGCGATCCGAATTCTAGAAGCTGCAGCAACTTCGTGTTTGCAAACCTCGGCTTCTTTCTTGAATATGGACGATTTCCAACACTTAAGAAACGATTTCTAAAGTGGACTTTGTCTTTACTTCATTATCAGCAATCAGCAATTTCAATAATTCCGTATCAACAATCAGCAATCAGCAAACTAGCAAGTTCGTGCCTTTTAAGTTCTCAGCGATTCGACTCACTACAAGGCGTCCTCCCTTTCAACTGGCAACTTCAACTTTCTCAACAAATCAGACTTCAGCCTCAACACTAGCAAAGTCGTACCTCTCACAAGCAACTTCAATCTTCAGCAAATACTTCTCAATCAGCAAAGGCGTACCTCTTCTACTTCAGCTATGCCAATCCTCAGCAACTCAAGGCGTCCTCTAGCTGCAAATTTGATTAACTTTCAAGTGCGCCTCTTCAGCAAACTCTATTCCTTAGCAAAATTCGAATTCCTTCAAGCTCTCCAGCAACTCAAGGCGTCCTTTTCTCAACTCAGCAACATTCAGATTTCAAACTTTTCCAGCAACAATTCATTGCAACACTTCACTCTCAGAGCAAATTCGACTTCCTCAGCTGTGAAAACAAGTGAAAAACTTCTCCATTTTATAGCTAAAACTCGAATTCTAGAAGAAGTTAATTTTAGCCAGTTTCATTAAACTCCACTACTCCACTTCAAGAATTCGAATTTTCCCTCTCTGGTGTTTCTGACACTTGTCTCCAGTCGTCGGGAATCTTATTCTTCTAGAAACTTGACTTTGACTGGCGTTTTTGAATTTGTTTTTGAAAATTTAATTTAATTCATCCTTTTGAATCCACCAGCCGGAGCTCTGTCACTGGAAATCGAATTCAACTCCTCCTGCTCTGGAAAATTCGTCCTTGAAGAATTCAAACAAAATTATCTAGGCAACTCACTTCAGATTCATCGTTCGAAGAAAATTCACTTTGAAAACACATTTTATTCATTTTTGCCTTAGAAAATTTAAAATTCTCCTTTAGGAAAATTCACAATTTGAGCACTGATTAAATTCCTCACTGAAAGAGTGTCGGCGAAGTGCGGAAGACTTGGAAATCCATCATTCATCACGAACGTCCAGTACCCAGAAGAAAATTTTCGTCAGAATGTCTCGAATTCATGGGTACCCAATGAACGGGTTCATTTAATTTTTCAATTTTGAACCTTAGAAAAATATTATTTTCATCATTTTAAACTCATTCTTCGCCTGTGATCATCCTGCGTTGCTCCAATTTGGAAAACTTTGAATTCATCTTGCATTCCTGACTGCATCTCTAAGGAAAGTTGCTTGTGCCCCGTGGAGAAATTTCACCACCCTGAGGCTCTAGGCGTATTTTCAAGAAGAAAATAATTTGCCTTAGAAATATTCTAAATCACCTCTTGCATTTCTTGAAAAATTTCCCTTAGAAAACAATTTGATCATCTGCCAGCGAGAGAAGTATCATCTTCACTTGAAAAAAAAAAAAAAATATTCACAAAGGCGCCTTGCATACTTTATCTTCACTTGCCACTCGCAAACACTTCACATCTTAAAAAAAACTCCAACGCCTAGGCAAATTCTCCAACACTTAGAAAATATTTTATTTTTCTACTTGAGGCGCCTAGCACACTTCATTTTATTTCCACTATCTTCAAATATTTCAACGCCTTCAAGATATTTTAAAATCACCTTAAGCGCCTAACATACTTGGGAGGATTTTAAAATCACGCCTTAGCCACTTTGCCTTCACCACCTTAGAAAATACTTTAACACCTTATAACTCCCTTCAAACATTTTTCAACACACACCACGCCTTAGCAATATTTCCATCTCACCTTATAACTCCCATCTCCCTAGGCGCATATAGCATTCTTGAGGAAAAAAAAAAAATCACGCCACACACCTTTAGGCTTTAGGCGCCCAACACACACGCCTAGCAATTTTCTCTAAGGCCCACCACCTTGGGCGCATTCTATACATGACGGAGGATAACGCCTAGCTTTCACCTTGAATTTACCACGCCTTGGCAAAATTTTCACCTCAATTACCACCCTTATTCACCATTTACTATCCAAACATGGGCGCATTTGAACCTATCAACTGGATGACTCTTCAACTTCGCTTTTTTGTCTTGACATGCACAAGTTTGGGCGCATTTAGGAGGGTGAGGAGGACGAGTTTGCAAGCTGGGCGCATTTTGCATGTGATGAAGGATAAAAACTTTGACTTCGTTGACTCCCTCCTTGCTTTTGGGCGCATTTTGCCTATGCTACAGGATGAGCTTGGGCGCATTTTGATGCATGAGGGGGATTAAAATGTTTGACTTTTCTTTGACCATTTTGCCTTTGGGCGCATTTCACCTCCTGTGAAGGATGAACTTGTATCTTGGGCGCATTTAGAGGGGTGAGGCGGATTTCCTTTACTTAGAAAATTTTTCAACTTTTCTGAGCTTTCCTCCCTCTTTGGGCGCATTTGGACCCCTGAGCAGGACGAAGATTGTTGACTTCCTTTGACTTCTTGTGCCTTGGGCGCATTTGGACCTCCGAAGGTGATGAACGCTTCATACTTAGGAATCTCTGATTAGGGCGCATTTTGCCATAGCAACCGGATGAAACTTCGTGACTTAGGTAAATTTTCGCCTCGCCAAGATAATGCGTCTCGGGCTATTTATGTAAGTTCTCAATTTGCACCTTCCTCGGCTCTAACGCTTGAAATTTTGGCGACCGCATCCTCATAACCTTTTTGTTGGTCCCGCTTCAACACCGCCCATTTTAGTCGACCGCTATTTTAATTGTTAAGGTGGCTTTTACTATAAATAGTAAGCTCATGTTTTGATAGCTCCTAAGTCTCGATCGAGTCGAAATTGATGAGGCTTCACCACGCGGATTCTTATCGGGTCGGGTAATCGATGCATGCGCCATTTTACTATTTTTAGCCGGGCTTCAAACTGACTTACTATAAATAGTAAGTGTCTGATTGACTTTGAAATTTCACCGCCAGAGTAGCCTGGCGAACGATCATGTGGTTTACACCGATTTTGAAAATTTTGACTTTTACGCCTCATTTTTAGGTTCGGGTTGGAAAACTTAATTCGCTTTGTGGCCATGTGACAAATGATCTCTCTCATGACCAAGGTTGCGGCACCGCTGACGCCTCAGAATCAATCACTGAGGCTACTGGGACACACCTACTAAAATAGCAAGTTCCTATCGAAAGTTAGAATCCTCTCGCTTTGCATGTCACACCATCGCTGAGCTCAAAACCCATCGAATCACTGACATGCAAAAGAAACCTCAAATGCAACCCTAAAATAGCCTCCTAAGGTCAACTCGAAGTGGTCATTTCTGTCTTTGCATGTTACATCATCGCTGGCGTCTTTGAAAAACCCGTAAGGAATATCCAAACATGCAAAGCAAAAATCCCTCGTGATTCGACCCCGAATTCTCGTGGCCGAAAAGCCGATCGCTAAAATAGTAAGTTATCTGTTTTCGCTCAAATTTTGCATGCGAACAGTCTGATATGCCCTGAATGCTATGTGACTGTCAGAATCTCAAAATAGCTGACAGATTGCCTGGAATTTCATACTTACTAAAAATAGTAAGTATCTCAGAATTCAATGAAAACTGGCTGGAAGCCTGCTGGAAACATGCTGACAACAATGTTAAGTTCAATTTTCAATTTACTCACTTTACCTGACCTTGGATTGACCAGAAACGATGAAACCCTAATTTTAGACTTGGTCAGTTCCACACTTAAATTCATTGACGGGCGCAACCCCTCGAAAGGCGGACATCAGAAAAGAGACAAAGCGGGAGAGAGAGAAACCCAAGCCAAAAGACCTAACGGGCGTAATTTAGGGGTCCCTATCTAAATAATATGTGAAAAGGTCACAAATGTGTCCCTTTATTCAAGGGCTCTCATTGAAAAAGGGCTTTTGCTCTTCCGCTTAGTTATTTTATCCTAAAATGTAGTCCCGGCTTGATCCTGATTATTCGTTGATTGCTTCGTCAAATGCCTATCCTTGTAGTTGAGTTGTCGAGACCTACCTAGACTGAGAAGATTGTCATGGGAGGCCTTTAGTCATCTGAAAGCATCTAGAGGTCCAGAAAGAAGGGCGCCTTTCCTTGGAAAAGGCTCTTTTTCGCTTTGATCTTCACTTTCAACAGCTGTTTCCTAATACTTCGTCAACTGCCTCTTTTCGCTTCATCGACAACTGCTTATGATCAACTCATCAGATGATCTAGTTGTTTGTTTCGTTGTCGAGCCAACAGGTGAACGCCGAGGATGACTACCTTGGATGATTCATCAGGCTGCATTTGACTCTTGAGAATCAAGGGCGCCCCTCAATGAAAAAGGCTCTTTTTTGCCTCATGCACTAATTTCTCCTTCGTAGTATTTCCAAAGTTAGTCAAATTTCGACCTTTTTTAGTTTCAAAAATTTCCTCCGTCGAAGATCTCCATTTCTTCATGTCTCACGTTCATCGTGTATGGGTCTTTGGAAAAATGACTAAGGCATTTGACTGTATAGCCTCCTCTTGGTTGCAAGGCGTGCATTATCCAGACTAAGTCAATTTTCAGCATTTTTCATTTTTGAAAATCCCCTCCGTCACAGAGCATCCGTTCAAGCATTTTCGCCATAGTTTCTTTGTTGAAGCTTTTGAAGCTTAGCTTTCAGCACCTGGTACTGGCCAATCTGCCATTAATGGTTGCGGAGCTCCTAACTTTGTTCTTGAAAAATAGAAATAGACCCACCAGAGTAAAACATGTCTTTTGATGATTTCGACTTGACCAATGTGATCGTGAAGTCATTTAATCCTATCAAAATCATTTTCAATTATTTCTGGGAAGGTCCTATTTTCGGGGGTTTCCCTAAAAATAGGGGCGTAAAACCCTAATTTTTTATTTTTTAAAATTTTGCACATGTTCCTTGATAGAAACCCACAAAGCTCTTATGTTTGGTTTGACCTAAAACAAACTTTTGACGGCATTTTAACAAGATTTAGCTCAATTTATACAAAATGCCAAAAATTTATTTTGGGTACAACATTAGGCTCCGTTTGGTGACCATGTCGGATACCTATGGCATAGGAGAACCGAGAATCTCAAGTTTCGTAGACTAGTATATCTAATTAGTTGGGTAACGAAGTCATGTCTTTAGTTCCATACACACCTAAGAATTAGAGTTCTCCTGCTTATTGGGTTCCCCAATTTATTCACCTAAAACGAGACAACTAAGAAATCACCTAAAACACAACAATACTTTACGGAACGGGGAAATACATAACATAAATCACCTCCCAACTCACTTAAACTGATATCTTGAAATATGCCCCTTAATTTTTCCTTGGAATTTTCATGACACAACCAACATTACGCCAATTGAATTAGCGTTAGCTCCAAATTAAAAATCCAAATTTAAAAGATCTCAACGCCAAGAATGCACACTCAATCCCAATGAAGGAGAGGTGTTGTCATATGGCGGAGAAACTAAGCAATAACTGAAAGAGAAGTTACAATTGAATGAAACTAGGCGGTGAACCAGCCATAAAATATTTCCACACTTCCACTTATTCAGCGGGGGGAAAGATTACAAATTAAACAATTCATCCGCTGTGGCAAGCATCCACTCATCGGTGGGAATTCTCCACTTTCCAATGGGTAATAAATGAAAGATTAGAATGCTCTTTTTCCACAATGGCGGTAAACCATCCAGGGGTTACAAATATGAAATTAAATACAAGAATATGCAGCAATTAAAATGACTGAAGCAGTACTACTGTTTTCAGTCTTACAATATAAATAGCAGCTGCAAATTACAAGAGATTTACAATAGAATCAAAACACAATTGACAGAAGATGATCACCACAATAAATTATCTCTCAAATGCTGGAAACATAACCAAAATCTGAACTTCTAGAGGTCTGATAATAATAACCAGCAAACTGAAAATGATCAACCAGCAAACTGTAAATTAATGAAATGCTCACAACTACTTCAAAATACCTCCAAATGGAATGAAATGAATTGCAATGACTCTCTGGAGGATAGGCGCCCAATATGCAATGGCAAAATTGCATCAAAACTCCACCAATAATTTATCATGAACTTCAATGCCCTCTTGAAATGGTACAGCCTGCTGAAAGGGGCGATTTTGCAAGATAAAATAAAATACTTCGAATTAAATTCCAATCTTCTGTGGAAAGGGTTGCCCTTGGTCTAGAATCACAAAGCATCAGTACCCAGAACGAGATTAAATTTGCTCAAAAAGTTGCTAACAAAAATCACTTTCAGCTGTAGAAATACCAGCAACACAAAACTAAAAAACATCACCAAAATTCTCCACTTTGAAGCCCAAATCTGCTAGTTTGAATGAGAAGCAGCAATAAACCAATTAGGTGTTATCTTTCAAACACGAAATTGGACAAATGCTAAGAGGTAAGCATTCTTTGAAGCCAAATTCACAATGTCATTTTGACAGCATAACATTAGCATAAACAATGGATGAGAAATGCTGGAGCAAACTCTCTCTTTTATAGAATTGGAGGTGACTTTTCAAATTCCATAACTCCCTCCAAGAAATGGGACACCTAAACTCCTTTTTTGAAATAATTTAAATTTGAAAACACTTTATTTCCTCTCAATATGGTGTCCAACTTCAAGGCATAAAATAACTTTAGAAAATATTAAATATTCTCTTCATGTGGCATCCCCCTTCATGTCCACCTTTTAAAACAACTTCAAGTTAATGCACTAGGCCAAGGGGTCAATTTTAAAATATAACATTAATGCCTTGAAATCAATTATTTTCTCCAAAAATTGCTCTTCTAAAGCCAAAACCAAAACAACTCAATTGCTCCAACAAAAGAGAACTCACTGAAGTGCTGCCAACTAGACCACTGCCAAAATTAGAACTTACTAAAAATAGTAGATTCAGATAAATGCCAAAAACCACCAAGCGAAGGAAACCCTAATTTCACTTCTAATCAACCTACGGATTTCCGGAAATAGGCTATCAGTCACAAAAGAGTGTATGGCCAAAATGGGGACATTACATATCTTCATAAGTATCTCTCTCCAAAGGCTTAGTTTGAAGATCAAACCCAAAACCACCCTTGACACCATCACTATAATGAAGAAGAGAATCTTCAATGCTAGCTGTTTGGGAAACTCTATCATTCTTATCTTCAATGAACCTTTCATGAGAAGGTATGTTACTGGTTTCATCATTAGCAGCCCCATGCATACCAAAGAAGTCTTCTTGGTTACTTGTCATGAACTCTTCATATGAAAACTCTTGGGGAGTTTGGACAGCAACAAGAGGGAAATTATCCATCACCAAATCTTCAACAAGAGGAGGTACAAACACATCGGAATCTCCACTAACAACATCACTATGGTAATGATCATAAGTTGGTTCAATGTCGCCACCCAAATTATCCTTAACATGCTCTTCTTTAGCAAACTCAACCCACACAATGGTACTCCTGAAATCTTTTGTGAAGTCATTTGTCCCAAGGCCTTCATTGGATGAATCCTCATTAGGACTCAAGACTGCTGTTATGTTCTTTTCACCAAACCAATCTTCATTACTTCCTATCACATGCAAGTCTAAGGGATTTTTTTGGGGCTCTACCTTAAACCCCTCATTTGCCAAGGTATCTTCATCAAGCTCACGATCATTTTGAGGTGACATGTGCACCTTACTTTTTCCATCTTCAATACTAGTTGATTGATTTTTCTCTTCAACTTGCTTACTTGTGGGTTACAACCCACAAACATGCACTTCTTCTTCCTTCCTTGACCCTTCAACCATGGCATGTTTTGCTTCCTTTTTAATTATTTTCTTGATGTAATTGGCCATAGCCAACTTTCCAAGAACTTTGGCTTTGATACTACTGTAAATATCCCCTTATAATTTTTTTTCAACTTTTCCACAAACACTTCACCCGTTAACATTAGCATAACCAAATAAACCAACTAAAAGAACCCTTTCACTTTTTGATCACCCAGATCCTAGTGTGGGCAAGGTGAGAGCATATGGTAGAAAGGGGATCCTTAGCATGTAAAATTGAAACTGTTGGAAATTACAAAGAGTGACAGCTCAACCGATCAGAAGTAATGCATATGCAACTTGACCACTTATTCAGCGGGAGTAAATTGATGGCTCAGCAAATCAGTATGATGATGAATTACAAGGTGCTAAAAAGTAAAGTATGGGCGGCTTGCCAACCCCTTCCGCTTGTTCAACGAGTAGTACAAAAAAGTAAATGTTGAAAGCAAATGGACGGCAAGGCCTATCCCTTCCACTAAAAGTGGGAATTACAAAGTAAAGTGCAAAAAAAAAAATGATTGAATCAGTACTACTAATTTCAGCCTTACAATGAGAAGCAATCTGCAAGTTACAAGAGTATAAACTGTCCAATCAACTGCAAAATGATATTAGATGATCTCCAAAACTTCACAAGCTATTCTACTAAGGAGACAAGCCAAAAAACTAAACTTAGCCAAATCTGATATGAGATAACAGCAAACAGAAAACTTAAACCAGCAAGCTCCAAACTCAATAAAATGCTCACAACTCAACCAATACACCTCTGAATGACATGAAACTGAATGCAAATGAAGCATAGGAGGTAGGTGCCCAAGGCACCTCTAAATATTTTATACACGCTTTCCAAGGCATTTGCAGGCAAGGTACAACCTTCAAGGAGGGGCGACCAACAAGAAGAAATTCATTTTACCATAATAAAATCTGAAACCCCACAAAGTGAGGTACCCAAGGAAGACTCAAACATGGGGTCAATACCCAGAATCATCAAAAATTCACCTAGTGAGCTACAAGCAAAAACATGCTACAGCTAGCACAAAACCAGCAACACAAAAGGACTGAGAAACACACCCAAACTTCAGAAAACATCAATAAAAAACTTCTCCATCATGCTCAATTTGTTCTTCAGTGTAAAGAACAGTCCAAGGCTTAGCTAGGTGCTATCTTGCAAGCACAAAACTAAGTTTTGCTAGGAGGTATGCATTCCTCGAAACAAGTGAGTAGCAATTTCGGCAGCACTTCGTTATAATTTTTAATGGATGCCAACAATGAAGCCCAACACTCTTATTTATACCCTTTTCTCCCACATTCAAATTCAACTCCCTCCAATTAGGTCGCCCAACTCAAATTCAGATTCACCCTCATCAAACTGCATTTGTATTTCATTCAAACTTCATTTGCCTCTTTAACTTGGCGTCCAAACATGAGGAGAGATAACTTTATTAAAATTGCCAATATTTCATAAGTTTGGCGTCCCACTTTATCAAGTGAAAAATACATTATTAAGGGCTTAAATATTACCTCCTCAAGAAGTTGTCCACTTTAGCATTTGAAATATTTTTCACTTAAACATTATCTCATAAAACTAGGCGTCCTTCGAGCTTTAGCCAAAAATTCACTTAAAATATAAATTCAACCAAAATGAGCTCCAAGAGTGCGAGAGATCAAACTGCTCAAACTGACCTACCTGAAATAGCCTTTGGATTGGATTGCTGAAACCCTGCTGAAAATAGTGTCTCCAAAAGCATTTTAACCAAATTTTGAGCAGCCATCACAACTTACTAAAAATAGTAAGTCTGGAAAAGTTGCTTGTTTCAATTGCATGTCACACTACTGTGAAGCTCTCTGAAAACCCGGAAGGAATCCAAAATCCAAACTACAAAACTTCAACATGCAAGCCTCCAAAACTGCCAAAGTATCCTCCTAGAAAATAGGAAACCCTAATTCTACATCTGACTAGCCTACGGGCATCCAGGGATAGGCTAACAATCATTTTAAAGCGTAGTGCTAAGAATGGGGACATTACAGTGTCTGGGTAGCTGAATTCCACAAATTTTATTTTCTTCTGAATTTGACCTTTAAGTCTGTTCTATATATATGTATGTATGTGTTGTGCAGTGTCTGCTCTAGTATAATCTACATGTGTGTGTGTGTGTGTGTGTGTGTACATATGTATATTTGGTAGATGGTCAGCTCTCCCCTTGGGATTCG
>VDFB02380375.1:0-25737 GCA_007258455.2 Sequoia sempervirens | reverse complement strand
ATAATCTTCTAGACTTTCATCCTCCTTCTGTTGAATTTAGAATATGTCATCACCTTTGCTGGCACTCTTACAATATTCCTTATACTTCTCAAGAAATTTCGTCTGCATGGCTGCCCAACTATCAACAACGCCTCTTTCCAGACTCATGAACCATCTAAGAGCTCCCTCCTTCAAGGTGGAAGGAAATAATTTCAATTTATGAGCATCTGAGTTGTAGTCATAACTGCGACAGAGGACATCAAACTCAAACAGAAAAATTTTAGGGTCCTTTGTGACTAGGCCATAGAATTTTGAAAGTAATGAAGAAGGTATATTCTTAAGATTGTCAGTATCTCGTTGGGGAACAATGGGAAACTCAAAAGCAGGAGGTGGATTATTAGGTGGATTATTTGCCATGTTTTCTTGCTGGAATAACAGAGTGAATGGATTTTCCTCAGGTTCGTTGTCAGCTGGGTCAAATGGTAGTTCAACAAACAGGTTTTCAGGGAGAACCTTCCCAGTGTGTCTCTTCTTCTTCTATGCATGCAATACGATGAATGGTGGTTTGAAATATTTTGAAAAGTTTTGACTAACAAACTAAACTAATACTAAAAATGACTTCTAACAAATCCTTAGCTTAACGCCATCACCAACAACGATGCCAAAAATGGTCGCACCCACAAAAGGATATGAAAATCACAGTAAAATCTTTCCTGGGAATTGGACATTCCAACAGGTGACTAATATCTCTCTATGGACATTCATTTACTTGTCAAACCAGGGGATGTATATTTTAAATGGCGCAGCATAATATATGCACTAAGAACTGGTTTCGGTCAAAACTTAACAAAAATAAATACTTGGAAGGAATTCTATCTACGCTACAGGAAGGTAATGCAAAGTTCTTTAACTCAACTATGATTTGATTAAAATAGAAACCATAACAACTACGACTGAAACACAAACTATGAACTGGCCTTATGCTACAAGAACAGACACAGGGATGGATTCCATATGTTGCAGGAGCAATACAAGACTGAGTTTGTATGAAAACTTCAAAGATGAAAGCTAACTGAAGATCAATAGAAAAGAACAGCTAACTAACTAGCTACAGATACTTACTAAGTGGGCCCCCTTAGGAAGCATCTACTGATTACATAGGTGCTGAACTCAGAACTTCATCAAACTTTATTCATGAAAATAGAATGGTATACATTGCTTTGTTGATATAAACTAACAACAAACTCTGTCTCTTGTCAAACAGATTCTGCTTTTCATTATCATACTGACTCTTACATGATATATGCTATCTTTCTATCACTATGCTTCTTACTCTAACTATCATGTCCCTTCTCACTCGCGCAGGAGGAGTACTTTATTTAAAATCAGGAGAGCAACTAACTAACTAACCCTATCAAAGAAAGACGTGGAAGTAAAGTCTATCCCAGAATCAAGGAACAAACATCATAAATGAATTTATGCATTCAACTCGATCCAGAGAGAATCTAGTGCTCCACTCTTTCTAGATTGACTGTCATTAAAAATCTTTCCCAACGGTTTCAGTCAAAGAGTCTTCGCCGGAGCTTCCTCGAAGTCGTGTAGGAAATGGACTTTACTGCAAGGCTGAGATCGGCTACACTTGACTCGATCATTCTTCAACAACCTATGAAACAAAAAGTAACAGATGCGAAAGAAAAGGTGTATGGCACATACACAATATCCATTCATTAATCACACATTTAAATCTATTTCATCATTCAAAAACTGTATGCGATATACCAGTCATTTAGGGAGTCAATGGGGTAGTAAATGTAGTCAAGTCAACACAATAAGCTGCAGGAATATGCAAATGTTTTGCTACAGGATATCCACATAAAAGGTTTCAAAAGAGTTTTAAACAACCACGAATAACAAAAGTAAAGGCATTAAAAGTTCATCATAATATCCAAACTATGAGCATATTTTGGGCTCATCACACAACTTGAGACTTAGAAAATAACCCAAAAACAAGAGAATAATTTTATTATTCAGAAAATGGAGCTTCTTACATGCAAAGGATCTCAAATCCCCAAGTTCTACAACACATGCAAGTTACAGAAAGCTACAGAATAACCCTTTCACAATATGCGAGCTTGTCCCCGAAAGCTACCCAAAAATTAGAAACTCACCCATAAATAGAGCTCCTCTTTAGTTTGGAGCCAAAACAACATTCAAATTTGAGTTTAGGCAATTTGACGCTGAAAATTACAACTTGAAGTTCAAATTTCAAAAGAACATTTGCAATTGTATCTTCTAGAAAGTGCGTCGACTTCCTGAGGCCATAACTTTTGATCTGAGACTCCGATTCGCGAACCGTTTGAACCATTGGAAATGTTTTGAAGTCAATAACACACTTCAAATCTGCTATACCAATTTTGGCAAGTTTTGGGGCCATTCTGGGAACTCTAAGTGCCTCAAACCTAACTCAAAATATTTTTAGGTGCAAATCTGGGAAACTAAAACTGCAATATCTTTCAACCTAGGAATAGAAAATAAAATCCGTAAATTGGGAATTTTATTATGACGAAAAGGGTATCCAAAAATGTAAAAACATCTAAAAATTGAGAAACTTGAAATTTAACTATTTTTGGGTGATGTAAGATTGCTCTAACACCACTGGATGCTCCTGCATCAGACACCCAGGGTAATTTGAGAAGTGACCCCATCATGTCTCAGATGGTTGAGGAAAACCCAACTGGTCAACCACTACCTTAGATAGCCAGGATGAGTCTTCCACAGGCCTTCCTCTCCATTTCACTAGATATTCTTCATACTGCCTGTTTCTGGTACTCCTTCCCACACAACTATCCAAGATTGCTTCAATCTCCTCCCTTTCTAAAGTACGTGTTGGAATGCCATACTGCCCTATTCTTGGTGCTTCTTCCATTCCACCTTCATGATACTCTGTCAAATCTGAAATGTTGAACATAGGGAAAATGTTGATTCCATTAGGCAACTCTACCTCATATGCATTCCCTGAATCATGCTTCTTAAAAATCTTACAGGGACCGAATTTCTTCATCTTCAATTTTTTATAGGTTCCCACGAGAAACCTTTCTTTCCTCAAGTGGAGCATTACTTCATCGCCAATCTAAAACTTCTTATTCCTCCTTTTCTGATCTGCCTTAGCCTTATATTGCATATTCATCTTATTAATGTGTTTTCATACCTTCTCAAGTATACTCTGGATGTGCTCTGCAAAATCTTCAGCTTCAACACTTATTTTCTTCTCTTGGTCCATCTTCCTCAATTCTTGAGTTATTTTGGGGCTACCTCCATACACAATCTAGAACAGAGATCTATCAGTGCTTCTATTGACAGAATTGTTGTAAGAAAATTATGCCTGGGGTAAGATCAAGTCCCATCCATTGGGTTTATCTCCTACCAAACATCTCAGTAGGTTACCCAGACTCCTATTAACAACCTATGTCTACCCATTTGTTTATAGATGGTGTGCAGAACTGAACTTCAGCTCTGTCTTCAGCTTCTTCCACAAGGTCCTCCAAAAGTACCCCACAAATTTGGTGTCATGATCTGAAACAATACTCTTTGGCAGACCATGTAGCCTCACCACCTCTTTGAAGAAGAAGTTAGCAATATGGACTGCATCATGGGTCTTCTGACATGGAATAAAATGTGCCATCTTCAAAAACCTATCAACCACCACAAAGACTGAATCATTCCCTCATTGTGTCCTTGGAAAACCAAGAACAAAGTTCATACTTATATCCTCCCATGGCATCTCTGGTACAGGTAAGGGCTAATATAAGCCTGTATTCTGACTCACTCCTTTAGCCATCTGACATACCCTGCAGCTTTGTACAAACTTCTTCACATCCTGTGACAACTGAGGCCAATAATAATGTTCACTGATAATGGCAATGGTCTTATCCTGACCAAAATGTCCTTCCATTCTTCCACTATACTTCTCCTTTATCAGGTTCTCCCTCATGGAACTCCTCGAGATACACAATTGACTTCCCTTAAATAATATGCCATCCTAGATTATGAAATCCAGCCACCTTGTCTTGTCCACTGTAACAGGTTCCTTGCAAACTTTCCAAGCCTCTGCGAAATTAGGATCTTCTGGGTACAATGTCTTGAGTTCATTGAACCAAACCACTTCAATATGCATCTCTGTCAACAATGTTTTCCTCCTACTTAAGGCATCCACAAACCTATTCGACTTGCCACTCCTATGCTTTAAAACAATGTATAACTCGCGAAAAAACTCTACCCATTTCATATGCCTCATTTAATTCTTCTCTAACTATTTAGGTACTCAAGGCTGGGCCCTGGATGATCATGATATAGAATAAATTCTTCAGCACAAATAATGTCTCCATTTCTTTAATGCTTGAACTATTGCATAAAAATTCCCGATTATATACAAAATACTTTCTCTTGGCATCATTTAAGTTTTCACTGAAATAGGCAATGGGCTTACCTTCTTGGCTCAACACTGCTCCAATGGCACAACCACTGGCATCACAATCCACCTGAAACACCTTGTTCAAATATGGGAGGGCTAGGACAGGTTGCTCTATCACCTTCTGCTTCAACATTTCAAAACTTTTTGTCACTCCAGTGCTCCACTTGAATTCTTTTCTATCCCCTCTCATTGTTTCAGTCAGGGGTCCATAAATACTACTGAAGTTTCTAATGAACTTTCTATAAAAACTAGCCAAACCATGGAAAGATCTCACCTCGATAGAAGTTCTTGGGGTAGACCATTCCAGAACAGCCTTCACCTTCTTTGGGTCCATCTTGAGACCTTTCTCTCACGAGACAACAAACCCTAAAGTGCCACCAATCCTCTTCACAAACCGTGACTTTTTAGATTAATCAATAGTTTCTTCTTCTCTTTAGCTTCTCAAAAGGCTCTCTCGAATATGAATTTATGCTCATCCAATGTCTTACTAAAAATCAAAATATCATCTAAATACACAATAACAAACTTCCTAGAAATTCTTTAGTACCTCATTCATGAGCCGCATGAATGTGCTCTCTATGGCATCGTTAGCCTAAAAGGCATGACTAACCACTGTGATAGGCCCCTTTGGTCTCTCATGTAGTCTTCCATTTCATCTCCTCTCGAATCCAGATCTGGTGATATCCACTCTTCAGATCAATCTTTGTGAAGTACTAAGCTCCACTCAAACAGTCCATCAGGTCATCCATCCTTGGCAGGGAAAATTTGTACTTGATTGTTATCTTGTTTATGGCTCAGGAATCTGTACACATCCTCCACTCCCCATCCTTCTTTGGTGCTAGTACTACAGGTATTGCACATGGACTCAAACTCTCCCGTATCAAACCCTTTCTCAATAGCTCTTGAACTTGTTTGTTCAACTCCTCATTTTTTGCTGGAGTCATTCTATGAGCTGCCTTATTTGGAAAACTGGCTCCAAGAATCATGTCAATCTGATGACTGATCTTCCTTATTGGTGGTAAACTCTCAAGTACATTATCAGAAACAATATCTTAAAACTCATCCAACATCTGAGAAACTTCTTCTGGAACCTTCTCACTATCCTCCTTACTCTTTATAGGAATCAATGCATAACATACACGCTCATGCTTCATACCTTCTAAAAAATTTATTCCATCTACATAACAAATTCTAAAGCACTACTACATACCTTTTTCTGGCCCTCGTGGCTCTAACTTGTGATTTTAACCTTCATCCTCTTTTGGCTTAAGGAATTTCTCAAGTGCTTGTGCATGGCCATCATGTATAGCCTACTCATCGAATCGCCACGTGCCTCCCCTTAACAACATGTGAAACGCATCCATGGAGTATTGAGGTCACAGAAAGTAATCTCATCATGGTAGCTCCCCAACCTTGAACTCTATTAGGCACTACTATCACCAAAATCCTTTATCAGTTTCCTGCGAATCAGGCAATTCATACTTCTGATGTGGGGTGTCTTTTCCCTCTTTAGCTTCAACTTCAGGATCATCTCCTCTCGACACCGACATCGGGGCAGTTCTAACTGCTAATAATGACATCACAACATTTTCCTTCCTTCACACTTGCACCTTGTGTGAAATAGATTCTTTCCTCTATTCCTCGTTCCTTTTCCCTCACCACCGTGGCTCTTTCTAACTACTATTAGGCCTCTTTCAAAGATCATTTCGAATGCCCGTATTGCCTCCCTTATCGCAAGAACCCTTCCATGACCTTCGCCTTTTGTTCCGCCTTTCCTTGGTGTTATTGTGGACATTCATAGGCTTGATGCCCTTCTTCACCATATACCGAAACACATTCTCCTCAAACCACTCTTCCATCCTCAGTCTATATCTCTCCTTTATCCTACCTCTTTGATCACCATTGTTTTGATCATGAGGGCGTATAGAAGTTATTTCATTCATTTGGTTTCTAGCTTAGTACCCACATCTTCACTTTTCTTTTCATCATCATTTCGACTACCTGAAGGTCTTCCACTGCCACTTTCGCTTTGACCTCCTCGTTCTTTTTGCTTGCCATCAAATCTTTTGTTCAACTTCTCTTCCACCTTCAAAGCAATCTGATACACATCCTCAATTGTGGTCATTCTGACTAGGCTTAACTCCTCTTGAATGCTCGATCATAACCCATTAAGATATCGGGCTACCTTCTCCTTAATGGCCTCTGTGTAACCCGTTCTGATGATTATCTTGTGAAAATCTTCAGTATATTCTTTCACAGATCTGCTTCTTTGTTTCAACCCTTGCAATTTTTTCAACAGATCTAACTCGTAGTCCACTGGTATGAACTGCTTCTTCAGTTTCTCTACCATGTGATACCATCTGGTGATCTTTCCTTTTCCTCTTTGATTTCTTTCCAACTGGACCTCTTTCCACCAAATACTAGCATGTCCCTTTAGCTTCATTTTCGCAAACTTAACCTGATCTGGGTCTTCTATTTCCTCATACTCAAAATATTTTTCTAGCTCATTGATCTAGTCGATCAACTCTTCTAGGTTCAGACTTCTGGAATAACTTGGGACTTCTGCTCTGGGTCTTTTTCCAATTTTTGAAATGGCCCTTATTAGCCGCATTTGGTCTTGATCAATTTCTTCTTCCTCCTCTTCTACATTTGAAGCTTCTTCCTCTCTTTCATCCTCACTTTCCTCTCTCAGGTTTAACCCTCTTTCTCAACTACTCCTTGTAACGATCAACTATCTCTAGAGGGCTACCAGTGCATCTCTTCCACCAGCATTTCTGTCACCTCGACCACCTCTGGCACCACCATTCCTACCAAGCATCACTCTTGGAGGCATCTTTCTTGACCTTAACCCACAACCACGGTCCTGGTGCGAACTGCCTCACAATCGGCGATCTGTCCACACGCTCAAGAAAACCCACTCTGATACCACTTGATGAAGGCGCAGCCTGAGACTTAGAAAATAACCCACAAACAAAAGAATAATTTTATTATTCAGGAAATGGAGCTTCTTACATGCAAAGGATCTCAAATCCCCAAGTTCTACAATATATGCAAGTTACAGAAAGCTACAGAATAACCCTTTCGCAATATGCAAGTTTGTCCCCGAAAGCTACCCAAAAATTAGAAACCCGCCCATAAATAGAGCTCCTCTTTAGTTTGGAGCCAAAACACCATTCAAATTTGAGTATAGGCGGTTTGGCACTGAAAATTACAACTTGAAGTTCAAATTTCAAAAGAACATTTGCAATTGTATCTTCTAGAAAGTGCGCCTACTTCCCGGGGCCATAACTTTTGATCCGGGACTCCGATTCGTGAACCGTTTTAACCGTTGGAAAGGTCTCAAAGTCAATAACACACTTTAAATCGCTACGCAAATTTTGGAAAGTTTCAGGGCTATTCCACGAAATCTAAGTGCCTCAAATCTAACTCAGAGGATTTTTAGGTGCAAATCTGGGAAACTAAAACTGCAATATCTTTCAACCTAGGAATAGAAAATAAATACTATAAATTGGGAATTTTATTATGACAAAAAGGGTATCCAAAAATGTAAAAACATCTAAAAATTGAGAAACTTGAAATTTAACTAGTTTTGGGTGATACAAGATTGCCCTTACACCACTGGATGCTCCTGCATCAAGACAAAATGGTGACATTTAATGAAAAAGCTTTTGTTTCACTCATTAAAAATTGATGTTGACAATGAATAAATAAAGGAGGATTCGTTCATGCCAATACCACTGTTGACAATGGTCAATGTGTTGTTGGCTTTGTCTAAGATGACATGAATAAATAGTTTTGACTAAGAATTGAGCATGCTCTTATCCATCAGTCCTTCGAATCAAATATTATCCAAAACCTCAGAGCCCTTGTAAATTGGTATTGATATTGGCCAGTTAAATATGTTGTCACTAATCTTTCCACCGAGCTAAAGGATGTGAAAGCCCCAACTTGTGAAATAAATTCAGCTTTTACATGCAAATGTAAAAAGGATAAAACCACATTACAATCTTGATAGTTCAAAACAACCTATTGAATACATGATCCTTCCATAATCAATGTTGATTTCTTCTACATATCCACCCTATGCAACCATTCATTAAGGTGAACAACAAAATTAAATACCGAGAAAGGAAATATTAATGAAAACTAGCGCTATGAATGAGAAAGACAATAGTATTAATGATAGAAGCAGTGATATTGGTGAGACAACAATGCAATTGATAAAAAGAAACAGTGATATTTAATGACAAAATGTTTGTCATTTATTCATAATCATGCCCTACACATGTTAAGATCTTGTCTTTGATGTCCTGCTTGATAAGTTTGGTTTGACCACAAGAAGAAGAAGACTTTGGGTAAAATGTTTTTAGGCGATGGAGAAAAAGGCGTTGCAGATGCAGCTCACCTTTAGCCTCTACAAACTCAATCAGATGAACATTATACGTTATAGGACAAACAAGTTAAAGTCAGTGTGTTAGATATCAGAATTGAGGATGCAAGCAAATAATGGTAAGGATGTAATGTCAAAAATTTTAGGACCCCATCTAGCTAATGAAATCAATTTATTCCCTTCACCATGTGAGTCCCTTGAAAGGGTCTAAACGCTTTCGAGTGTCCAAACAAATGGGTATGTGTAGGATCATGATGGGCCAAAATGTGGCGATATGATGGGTTCTTGTAGGGTATGTTGCCAACAACTTTTTTTAAACCCAAAATTGATGAAATGAAAAGGGTTTTTAAAGGAGATTCTCAGCTTTCCACCAATATAAATCATGATTTACTTTGAATTTAATAAATAATTATTATTTATTTTCTTTTTTAATTACAACTAAAGTCTTGATTGATAGGATGATTGAAAAAAAATTATAGCTTTTAAACGGTATCACATTTTTTGAATTTGAAACATGTGTCACATTCCATGCTTCGTATACTATAGGATTAAAAATAAAAGAAATTAATTTCATGAATTTTTTACCAAGTTAAGGTGGTTAGACATACAAGTTTTTAGTTTTTTTAAAAGTCGTATCAAAACCTAACAAATTATTACTAGAAAAAAGTACAAAAATGCATCACATGAGTCCTCTCACTTATATCTAAAATATTTAAAAATACATTATCTATTTTATTGTGGTTAAAGATGGTCGTATTGTGCTTCTTACTTCTTATTTTTTCAATTGAGTACTACTCCATTGAAATTTAAAATTTCTACCCAAAGAGATTTAAAACCTAGTAGTTTAAACTACATTCAATTTTCTGCTAAATTCCTATTCTTACATATTTTTGAAATAATATAGATAACCTATTCAATTTTTTATGTCAAGTTGCCTAACTCTGATTTTTTTGAATTTTTTGCCATTTAAGGTCTTGTTTTTTCCATGATGATCCTGCACATACCCAAATCTGGGAATGATGTATTGCTAATAATGTTGAGTCATAGATATCACTGTCCTCATTTTTTTTTACCAAACCACCACAACTCTTTGTGGAGGATCAGTTCTTTGTGTTGCAACTAGAAGGAGCTACATCCTCCCTTGAGACAAACAACATGCATGACAATAGGAAACAAGATCAACACACATGGTAGAGAAATAGTGGGATAGTGAAGATAAGTCCTTAGACTCTAGCTCGTTTGAATGATGATGTGCCAAAGGTAGCTATCCAAGCAAGGAAAAAAAAAATTTCCACTGCCTATTTCTAGGCAAGATAAAGCAATAGGGATAGACATTACTAGTAGTTTGGGTAGTAGTAGTAGAGATATAAACATAGACAATATACCTCAATTTCAATATTAGAGACATAGTTACAAAAATGGGGTAGAATTATTTTTGAATGAAATAAAAAACAACAAAAGAATAGAAGTCCAAAATATTTCTCCCTACTTTTGTTGATAGGTTTGAGAAAAATTTACAAGTCCTTCCCGTAAAACCTTGGACTTGAAGTGAAGTTGGTGAGAATCTACAAAATTTTCAGAAAATGAAACTTGTGATCTCTGTGAATGTTAAATATCTATTCAAATTAATCCAAGTGTTTTTTCAACAATCACATGTTTTGAAAAAGTGTCATAAGATATAAAATTCAAATGAATGTTGCTAATACTCAAATGTGGATTAGTCAAATATAGACAAATACGAGCACAAGAGAAAAACATGGAGAATCATAAACTTTATGTTTCCTATCCAATGCTTGAAATAAAAGATGAGTAGAAACAAATATTATATTTCTACCCCACGATGGGCGCTAAAAAGTGAGAGGTTAACTTGTTGTCACTAACAACATATAAAACATACCACATTAGTCATTGTTAGTAAATTGAAATAAACCACTCCCTATAAAATTCATTTGAACACAATAATAATGAAAACAAAGCATGAAACAAAGCAAAAAATAATAGAACATTATTCAAATAATCAAACCAACACCTTATAGGGGGATTGGTGCTATTTTGATGTGCCCTTTCCCAACCCCTTTTTGATAAGCTCCAAATATGATGAAGATGCAAGATGATAAGTGATCAAGTTGTGGAGGATTAATACAATAGAGGAGGTCTCTATTTATAGAATAGAATGATAGAAGAATGCAAGATAGGAGGAATGTGGGACAAAACATGAGCCAATGCTAAGATGCCACTTGTCAAGATGTGAGAGGATGAGGGATGTGCACAATTTGATGAATGTGGCCAAGACGAGGAGATTTGAAATTCAAAAGGTGGCTTGTTAGAGGGAGAAGAAAGAGTCTTAAATGCCAAGTGGGAGACATGTAAGAGACAATGTAAGATGATTTAATGCTATGCTGGAGGACAAGACATGTGGGAGGGAAAATTCAAATTTGAAGAATACTCCATCTTGATGCCCTTTTTGAATGAAATTAGATGAAATAATAAATCAAATAAATTGATTTATTGTGCAAGTGGGAAAAGCTAGAGGATGCGACATGGATTAAGATTAGATTTAATCAGGATTTGATTAAATAAGAAGAGGTTAGGTGATTTTGAATTTTTACTTAGATACCTAGATTTATTTAAATAAAAAGGGAGGAAATTGATACATTAGCCATTTAATTAAATACATTTGATTTAATTAAATGAAGAAACTTTAAGAGATAATTAAATAAAGTGATTTATTTAATCAAAAAGATAACCTTAGGAGATTAATCAAATAAACTTGATTTATTTAATTGATGGGCGAATATGATTTAATTAAATATAAGGAATGCATGATGTCAATTTTTCATTTCTATAGGGATCATGTGAAACGATACTAATTAAACAAGAGTTGCAGCATAGTGAAGTTCCTGCCAAAATGTGCAACAATAGTCCTATTTTTATTTGTTGTGTCTGCTATGTCTTAGAAACAATGTTGATATTATAGCACTTAATAGTAATCTTGAAATTTGTCAGATGGTGACATGTAATACCATAAACAATATCAGGAAATAAGACAAGTTGTTACATACAAGAAACATGTATTGTCCTTTCAAAATCAATAATTTGTGTATTCAAATCAAATAGACAACTCCTTAATTTATTTGGAGGGAGAACTACAATAGATCTAGATGAATTCAAGCTTGATTACATCACCACAAGTTCATAAAACATCTAATTTTACAAATCACTATAATATTAAGAATTAAAACTATAAAATTTCAAGAGTTAAGTAATTTTAAACAAATATAAGGAATATGAGAATGAATTAAATTGTACTATATTAAATTTTCTAGAGTGGTTGATAGTTATAGTATAAAAAAATCCATTTGATTTTTCAAAATTTTTAAAATATAAATCAATGCTATTATTAGTAATTACAAATCTTTGAACTCATGTGACACATTCACGTGTTTTGTCTACTTTTAAATGACAAGTTATAGTGAACCCCATATCCAACGCTTTTACTAGCATTCTATCAACTTGCACATACTGTAGATCTCTAAACAAGGGTAAGGACAAAGAAACAAAATAAATAAATTAGTTTACCATCTAAGTTACAATATCTATGGTTAAATGGACAAGCAATTGCTTATTCGATTGATAGGCTAAAATAATCAAGATCATATAACTTATATTTCCTATAGAATTCAAGAATAAAATAACTCTAAGTGACAACTAAAAGGAAGCAAGTCATAATATTCAACAATTCCAACATCCACTGAATCAAATATTTGAATATTATTCACTTTTCAAATTCTTAAGGAACAACTGCATGCAACTCTAGTTGAAGCTTTTTGTGGGCAATGTTCTATAAGACTGTTGGGTAGAACAGTACTTGAGCTCCTACACTTACAAAGGCCCTCTTTGTAGTTTTCTCATGTCTTCCATCAATCACTTCATCTTCATGTTCAATGCCATCATGGGTGCATGGTTGATCTTCTTGGTTGTCTTGGGCAGTTGAATGAAGCATGCAAATTTATTAAGGGTGCACCTTTACAACCTAGTGTTGGTGTGTGGGGATCTTTGCTTGGTGCTTGTAGAATCCATTGCACCATAGAGCTAGGAGACTATGTAGCACAACAAATTTTTGAGTTGGAAACAAAAGATTCTAGTTTTTATATATTCTTATCAAACATGTATGCTAATGTTGGTAGGAGGGATGATGTAGAAAAGATCAAAGAAATCTTTAAAATAGGAAATTTTATAGAAAGCACAGGGTGCAACTGAATCAAGATTAAGAACAAGGTTCATACACTCCTCATTGGAGACAAATCACACGTACAATTAGAGAAAATCTATGCGATATTGGAGAGCTTCACTACAAAGATGAAGGATGCAAGGTATGACCTAATGTTGGTTTTGTGCTTCATGATTTAGAGGAGGAAAATAAGGAATTATTTATTTGTGGTCATAGTGAGAGATTGGCGATAGCCTTTGGGATTATCTACACAAGCGCTTGGACAACATTAGGCATTACTAAGAATCTTTGAGTAAGTGGTGATTGCTACAAAGCTACAAAGATCATCTCCAAAATTATAGAGCGATGAATTATTGTGAGTTATTCAAATCATTTGCATCATTTTAAGGATGGAGGATGGTCCTATGGGTATTATTGGTGACAACAATTGATACTAATAGTAAATGTGTGGTTATAGTGGAGATGTTTTTTTAACCTGATAGTAACTTTGAGGTAAAGTGTAGACAAGTTGTTTTAATGTTCCATATCTTGATCTTATACCTATTGGCAAGGATTGTTATTTTTCCTAGTTTATCAATGTTGAAACAGGATCTAAAAGCCTTTTCTAAGTGCAATCAACAATTCAATTCATTTTACACCAAGACACGTGCTTAGTTTATTACAATCTAGGGCATTGGCTGCAAGGATCATTTACTTCCTTAGAGTAGTGTTAAAATTTGAGAGGTATCTGTTGTACCAAACTTTTATGTAACTTATACCTAACCTCATCTTTATAGTGGGCCCTATCTTTTTCAAATCAAATTTATAGATATAAGTCATTAAAAATTGTAATACATCACATAGAATCAATATGAAAGACATCTATAAAAAATGCAGATCAAAGTCTATTTCTATGTTTGAATGAGATAATTTACTATTTTCTTTTAAATGATGGTTAATAACCCCTTTATTTAAAGTAGACAAATTCATTGTAGTTAATTATGTTTTTCAAGAAACAATAGTTTAGATGCTTAAACATTAGAGCCAAATGAAGGTGATGAGAATGGAGAGAACACGGTATGGTATTAAAACTATTAAGGAAGTAGAAATAATTACACATGACTAGCCTGAAATAGGTTGCCTTATACTCCACACCGCAATTTTCCCATATCCTAACGACCCTTAAATCAATTATATAAACCTTTAAAATGTGAAACTAAAGTAAATCAATGTTTTCAAAAAACATAATGTAAAAAATGGAAACCTAAATAATAGCTTTAGGACATCTACAAGTAGAGAAGGAAAACTCAATTTTCTCTTCTACCAAGATCCATAAGAAAGTTATAAGGCTTTATGTATCCATGAAGAAAGCATTTTGAATGCACAAATTCAATCCTCTTTATCTGCAGTATAGAAAGTACTCATAGCATAGTCAATGGTCTACCATTACAAATTTCACATAATAATATACATAGATTGAAATCTATGAATTTGCAATTAATTACACCATTTGATATGCCAACATAAGAATGATCTTTAGAGAAAGCTTCTGACTATGTAAATTGAAGAGATCTTCAAGACTTGGTCCCTAATAGCCCTTCTAGGGAATTTGAGTGAGAAGGGAAGAATGAGCAAGTAGATGCTAATTTTTAAAAACTCCATTCTCATAGGCATTCAATAGAGCCTCCAGATCTTGTAAGTGATGGTGGTATAGTTTATACTTTAAATCAAGATGGTATGACAAGCCCTATAACTCCCAAGGAGCCAACGACCAATAATCCCATAGTAGAGATTTGTAATGGAGCTTCAATTGGTCAATCTAAAAATATTGTTAAGGTCAAGCCATCTAGAGAGGTGAATGAAGGGTCAAAACAGTGGTACTGTCAAAATGACAGAAGTTCATCTGCATTTGTCTCATTGTAAATCCTGTGGAAGATAAAATTTTAATCATCTATTGTAGAAGAAAATCATAATTTGCAATGCTAGAAAATTCAAATGAATGGGTTGGTTACCATGAGAAGCTAAAGAAAATTGCATCATTTAGATAAGTCAAATAAGAAGAATGGGCACGAAGATAGTTAGAGATGGAATTATGTTTGAAACTCCATGACTGTAAACCTAAATGATAGAAACATGCATAATCAATTTTTATTGGATGAAATAAAAAATATTAATGAATAGTTACAAAATCTTCACTATAATATAATATAAGCATATAATGTTGAAATAGTTATCTTATAATAAAGCTGTATAAGTTGAATTATAAATTATTATAATTAATTATATATATTAAATCGTGAAACTTAAATAATAGCAACCCCATAGTATACATTAATTTTAAAATTGTTAAAATATATAATAAATACATAAAATAGATATAGAGCTATATTCTAATTAATTAATATTATTTTATTTAGTTAAACATTATTTTGTTTACTATACTTAAAATTTTTTAATAGTTGTAATTTTTATTTTATTACTACTTAAGAATTATTTTATTTACTATAGTTAAATGAAAAGAAAAGGCTTAAAAGAGAAAATTACCATGTTTACTATGAATATAATTTTTCTGCTTAAGTTGAATAATTGAGAGTATAAATTTTACTATTATATGTAAAAAAGGATTAGTTTCAAACTTTGAATTTGAATATTTTTTTAAAGAATAAATGTTTTTGATTTGTGTAATTTTTTTTATGTATTCTTGGAGAAATTTGATCATTCTGTAAGCTTTAGCTACAACTGGTTTGTCTCTTGTAGCTTTTTAGTGTTGATTTTGGTTGTTGTAGATTACTCTATGGCTCCTTTCATGATTCTCATATTGCAAGAGCCTTTTGTACATTATTCTTTTTTATATTAATGATTTTTTTTTTCCATTAATATATATATATAATACATATAATAATTTTAAAATTTAATTTATTATAAAATAAAAAAATATAAATAACATGTTACAACTTAGTTTTTAAATTTTAAGAGATCTTATATAATTTATTAAACTAATAATTTTAAAATTTAATTTATTATAAAATAAAAAAATATAAATAACATGTTACAACTTAGTTTTTAAATTTTAAGAGATCTTATATAATTTATTAAACTAATAATGTATTATTTGATTTGATCTTCTTTCTTTTTTATATGCTTTTAAATTTTATCTATAATGTAAAAAAAACTCTACAATGAAAACATAACAATCTTTAATTTTCACTTTCAAACATTAAAAATGTCTTGGAAAATTCCTTAAAAAAAGTGATAAAATAGTTTATGCTAAGCATTCCTAAAAATCCACCCCTATCACTTAAACCAATAAAAATGTGAAGATAAATAATTTTGAAATTTTGAAAAGTTAAAAATCTTGCGTTTAACTTTAATAAAATAAAAATATAGTGTATGAAAATAATTTAATGAAATTATAATGAATTTTGATTGGTTGAAAGTAGCTCATTTAATCACTAGTTAAGATCATGCCTCGTCTATAATTCCATGGCAGGAACTAATAAATAATGAATATTTATTTAATTAATGGACTAAAAATAGACTAAAATCATATGTGAAAAGGTTAGATTTTAGCTATCTACACATCTAATCTCAAACATTTATTATAAAATTATATTACACATTTAATAGTTATTTACACATCTATTATACATCCTACTTGGTGTCTCTTCCAATTTTTAGAAATCAATAAACCCATCAATGAAGGGGAAGTTAGTACACTCCAATATCCAATCTTAGTAAACTATAACATATTTTAATTCCACCACATTTGCATATGTAGGTGTGATATATGTGAAAATTTATTGTACATACAAAATTCAAATTCAGCTTGAAGTTCAAGGTGCATAGATGGTTTGAGGACTTTTTTTTTTTGGTCAAGACCATATGTGAAAGATGTGTTTCAGTTCACACAAAATTTCAAATTTCATAAAATACAATCATCTCAATTTACTTATTCTAATATTTTCTTAGATGTTACACACTAATTTTTTTTCATAGTCAAAATAGTCTCTCAAAAACTCCAAGATATATTCTTATTTAATTTTTTTATTTCTATTCTAAATCCAATCACATACACATTTCAAAACTCAACTTTTACATATAAGTTAGTTATTATTATAATAATTAATTAATCTGAATAATCTATTTATTTTAATTCTTCATTTTCAATAATAATATCTTGATTAATAGAAAAACAAATTGTACTTAAAAAAAAAAACAAATTGTACTACATAATATCCATATTAGTTATGGATCACAAGTGAGTTAATTTTAAAATCATAAAGGGGACATCAATTTAGCCTAAAATAAAATGAATTAATTTTAAGAGCATAAGGGAACACCAATTTCCCCTATAATAAAATAAATTAATTTTAAGATCATAAAGGGGACACCAATTTAACCTACAATAAAAACAAACTGTAGAATTCTACATAATTTCACAAGATAATAAAATCTGTCACAAATTAATTCAAAATCATTTATCAACAATCTTCTCTAATTCTTCCTTTCAATAATAATATCTTAATTATTTCCTTTAAAATAGAATGAACAAATCATACCACATAATATCCATATCAGTTATGGATCACAAGTGAATTAATTTTAAGATCATAGAGGGGACACCAATTTAGGGTACAACAAAATGAATTAATTTTAAAATCATGAAAGAAACAGCATCACACAAATTCATGGTAGCAATTCACCCCCTGAAGATTCACTGCCAACAATTCATGGTGATTCACTGCCATATAAAGTCACCTCAAGAAAAAATCACCACCAATTATTTGCCACAGAAAATTAATAGCAAACTTTTAGTGCAATAAATTTTTCCTGGCATGAATCGCTACCACCAGCTATTCGCCACAGGAAATTAATCGCAAACTTTTAGTGCAATAAATTTTTCCTGGCATGAATCGCTGGTGGTGAATTTGTCATGGCGGTGAATTCACCCACCGTGAATTTTCCTACATTCCAAAAGATTTAACACAAACTGTAAAATTCCCCATAATTTCACAAGATTAAGAAGTCTTTGTATCAAAAACCAATCCAGGAGCATTTACCAACAATCTTCTCATTTCAGCCCACCAAACAAGAATTAAAACAAAGCCAATTCAAAAATAAAAACACATTAATATATTTGACAGGTCTTAAACCAGACGAACTCACAACATTGATGATATCACTTATTACTAGCTATATTATAAGCGCTCGATGAAAACATGTATAACTGTTTTAACTGCCACCAAGACCCTTTCTGATTTTGTTCACCTCCTCCTCAGGAATCTGGAATGACTGGGCGAGAAGGCTAGGGGGAATGGCCGGATTGGAAGCAAATGTAACCAAGGGAGTAACAGAAACCCCTGGATTCTGACTGTTAAATGCAGCAATCAAACTTGCAGGACTGTCGCCCTGGTTTTGAAGGAAATGAATCGTTCCCTTGGGAAAAACAATCACATCGCCGGTATTGACAGTCAGAGAGAAAAATTTGTTGGAAGTATCAACGAAGCCCCCGCTTAGTTTTCCCTGCACTACGAAAGTAATTTCATCGCCTCTCACGTGTGAATGGGGAGGCACCAGTCCACCCACTGCCACATCTGCACGAGAAATTGTTATTCCCAGGGTGTTGATACCCGGTAACACATCTGTAGTTGTAAACGCCACACCAACCCCGAACCGGTTGCTTGTATTCGTTGGGCTGTTCAGAACCGATGTGGTGAAGTGCTTGCCGGTGACCTCACTCGGGTTCAGGCAAGGCAACCCATTGAAGAAACTTGTGGAGGATTTGGTATCTGCTACGCAGAAATCCTGCAATCCATCTGGATCTGCACTTACAGTGGAAACTAAAAGCAGTAAAAGGAGAGGAATGGAAGACACAGGTAGTGAAGCCATTGGAGTCAGGAAATCGCTTTGCAATGATTTGGCGTTTGAGATTTCTGGATTCTGTTGATAATGATGGTGATCACTGCAACTTATATGGCGCAGTATTTATAGCCGTTGTCTGGTCGAGATGTGGCGCAACGGTTCAAGGTTATTTTTGGCAGATGTTCTCGAAAGCCGATAAACCGTTTCGTGTCTATTTCCTATTTGATAATAGGTAACAATATTTTAGTTTTTTTTTTTTTTATATATATTTAAATTTGTTTCAATGGATAATCATATTTTATTATTTTTGGCACTTATTAAATAAGGTCTGTTATTTAATTAATATTTTCAACTACTTTGTTCGTATTAATTAAATACATTTAAATCATTACAGTTCACCTTTAATTAAATATTTGACATTATTTAATTAAATTGACTGTTTATATTTGCATTCTTTAATTGTAGGTCCGCAATAGTTCAAGGCTGTTTTTGGCACATCTTTTGGAGAGCAGATAAACCATTTGTGTCTATTTACTATTTAATAGTAGTTGACAATATTTTAGTTTTTTTTTGCTAGACATTTAAAATTGTTTTATTTGGTAATAATATTTTATTAGTTTTGGCACTCATTAAATAAGATTAGTTATTTAATTAATATTTTCAACTATCTTGTTTGTATTAATTAAATAAATTTAAATCAATTTTTTAATAAATTTATCTTTTATCCTTTCTTTTAATATAGCTCATCTTTAATTAAATATTCAGCATTATTTAATTAAGTTGATGGTTTATATTTTTGGTAAATCTTTTGGAAAGCAAATAAAATGTTTGTGTCTATTTACTATTTGATAGTAGTTGATAATATTTTAGTTATTCTTTTGTTAGACATTTAAAATTGTTTCATTTGGTAATCACATCATATTATTTTTGGGATTCATTAAATAAAATAAGATCAATTATTTAATTAATATTTTCAACTACTTTGTTAGTTAATTAAATAAATTTAAATCATTTATTTAATAAATTTATCTTTTATCCATCTTTTTAATATAGTTCACCTTTAATTAAATGTTGAACATTATTTCATTAAATTGATGGTTTAGTTCCGACAGTTCAAGGTTGTTTTTGATATATCTTTTGGAGAGTATATAAACTGTTTTGTGTCTATTTCCTATTTGATAGTAGTTGATATTATTTTAGTTATTTTTTTAGACATTTAAAATTGTTTCATTTGGTAATCATATTTTATTATTTTTGGAATTCATTAAATAAGATCAGGTATTTAATTAATATTTTCAACTACTTTGTTCGTATTAATTAAATAAATTTAAATCATTTATTTAATTAATTTATCTTTTATCCTTCTTTTTAATATAGTTCACCCTCTTTAGTCGGCAATAGTTCAAGGCTATTTTTGGCAAATCTTTTGGAGAAGATAAACCATTTGTGTCTATTTACTATTTGATAGTAGTTGATAATATTTTAGTTATTCTTTTGTTAGACATTTAAAATTGTCTCACTTGGTAATCATATTTTACTATTTTTGGCATTCATTAAATAAGATCAGTTATTCAATTAATATTTTCAATTACTTTTTTATTAATTAAATAAATTTAAATAGCTTATTTAATAAATTTATCTTTTATACTTCTTTTTAATATAGTTCACCCTTAATTAAATATTCAACATTATTTAATTAAGTTGATGGTTCATATTTGCATTTTTTAGTTGTAGGTACCCTAGCAATATGGCCCAATATTTATAGCAATTGTGAGATTGTGATTAGGCATAATAGTTCAAGTCTATTTTATGAAACTCTTTTGGAGAGCAGATAAACCATTTGTGTCTATTTATTATTTGATAGTATTTGATAATATTTTAGTTATTTTTTGCTAGGCATTTAAAATTGTTTCATTTGATAATCATATTTATTTATTTTGGCATTCATTCAATAAGATCAGTTATTTAATTAATATTTTCAACTTTTTTTAGTATTACTTAAATGTTTAAATCACTTATTTAATACATGTATCTTTTATCCTTCCTTTTAATATAGTTCACCATTAATTAAATATTCAACATTATTTAATTAAGTTGATGGTTCCTATTTGCATTCTTTAGTTGTAGGTACCTTAGCTATATGGTGCAGTAGGTTGTCTAGTTGTGATTGGGTGCAATAGTTCAAGGCTATTTTTGGCAAATCTTTTGGAGATCAGATAAACCATTTGTGTCTATTTACTATTTGATAGTAGTTAATATTTTAGTTACCTTTTTGATATCCATTTAAAATTGTTTCATTTGGTAATCATATTTTATTATTTTTTAGCATTCATTAAATAAGTTTAATTATTTAATTAATATTTTCAACTATTTTTTTAGTATTACATAAATAAATTTAAATCACTTATTTAATACATTTATCTTTTATCTTTCTTTTTAATATAGTTCACCCTTAATTAAATATTCAACATTATTTAATTAAATTGATGATTCATATTTTCATTCTTCAAAAATTAAATTAATGCATCTTATTTTTTTAGTTCATCTAAAATTTCTTTTAATTAACTAGGTGATTAAAACTAATTAATCCATGTATACATTCTAAATCATACTTAAACCAGGGTTAAACTTGGCATGTACTTGTCTCATTCATCTAGTTTTCTTAAAATCCTCTCATAAAATCCTATCTATTCATTTCTCCAAGAAAATCCTCACCCTTTATATATTTTCAAAAATAAACTTTTTAGATTTCTAGAAAATACATTTTTGCTTCTCATTCTTTATCCCTTTTCAAGACAATATTATCCTTCCAAATCCCTTAATCTTTTCCCTCCTCAAGTGCACCAATTGCAAGGTGATGCTTATAGGTTCCTTGTCTCTCCAATACTCCCAATCATCCTCAACCATTGATTTCTTGGATCAATCTCAACCCTACATATTAACCATCCTCTCAATCTATAAAAACTCTCTTGAAATTCACTTGTAATAAGATATTGAATGTAATGTCAAGTTGTTGGTTTGAAGAGTAACTACATACCATTTCTCAAACACAAATATATTAAAATGCAACTATAGACAATTTGCGAATACAAAAAGGAGTTGCGGGTGAGATGATACTTATTTCTTTCATATTTGGTTCAACTCCTTTGCTTAAGTGTAGGTGCAATTAGGTGTAAAGTAGAGTTTTCTTTCATTGTTTGAATCCTTATTTTACCTTCTTCATTTGTATTATTAACATATTGTTACATTGGATGGGACCCACATCCTAATCTATCCTTCTTTTGATCTTTTATGATGTCTTTCATCATAGGTTCTAGTTCACCATGTTTTAATGTGTCCATTTTCATGATTCAATTTGTCCATGTTTAGTGAAACACATCCACTTCTCTATCAAGAAGTGTTCCATCTAATGGAACTTTTTAAATCTTATATTTGAAGATTTTGATTGCAAGTTTTTGTAGTCTTAATCTATTGTCCATGCTTTCCAAAACATTTTATTGAAAATTTTCTCATTTTTTGACCACATTTATAGGCCAACATATCTACCCCTACTTCAATGTGTCAACTTTCACATTTCAATGCATCTACCTCTAATGATATGTGTCTACTTATATATTGAAAAACCTTCCTTCTAATGGCCCTAACTTCATTTTTCACTCATTTTTTGAGATTTAACTAGGTTTTACACTTTTTTTATAGGGTTTTTAATTTCCAAGCTATTATTCATGTTTCCAAAATTGTTTTCATATAAATATAACCTTTAGTTTTTATATTTCATCATATCTTTTATGATCCTTCCTCTTGAGAAAACTTTGTAGTCTTGAGGCATGTTGTATACCTCCTCAATACATCTTTGTAATCTTAAGGAATCTCTACTAAAACTTGTGATATTTTTGTAGTCTTGAGACATATTTACTACCATCTAATATTTCTTTGTAGTATTGAGGTATCTTTGCTATCTCCCAAGACATCTCTACTACCTCATAAGACATCTTTGTAGTCTAGAGGAATCACTACAATATTGAAGCATCTCTACTACCTCTTGATATGTATTTGTAGTCCAAAGACATATTTGTTGCTTTCTAAGACATATCTATTGTCTTGAAGCATCTTTGTTTTCCCTTAAGATGTCTCTATAATCCTAAGGAATCTCTAGTACTTAACATATTTTGCAACCCTGAAGTATCTCTACTAGCTCCTAATACATCTTTATAATCATAAGGTATCTTCATTCCCTGTTGAGACATATCAATATGTAAGGCTAGTAAGTGAAAAAATCATGTTTTAATCATTTTGTATCTTAGCATGTCTTTCTTGCAACAAAATCATACAAAAACCCTTTCAAAAACTTCTAATACCTTTTTTTTTAGGATTGTTTATCAAATGAGTCATCGATTTTTACTAAATTTGATTTCATGTATAATTTTTTAGAAAAATGTTATTTTTATGCTCTCCCACTACACCAAAATATGATCTTGGAGATCAAAACAACTATTTTTTCTCTTTCATAAATCTTTCAATCCCAAGAAATTCAAGTTACATGTGCTCTCTTGTTCTACAAGATTCTCTTGGAGATCAAAAGAACTTGGTCTCTCTTTCACCTAGCAAGAATGTCTCAAATTTTGTCACCAAGACAATGACTTAAACCCTCATGCCTTAGTGGGGTGTTAAAATTTGGGAAATAATGAAATTATCCTCACATTAGGAGTAACTTAACATTACAACTTCAGTAGTGGCACTCCCTTTGGGAATCCAGACAAACCACTTTGCTAAAGCTATGGCTGCCTATCATAGCATCAAACTGAATAGAGACTTGGGGATCCCTAAGCTTTGGATAGAAGGTGATTCGTTAAACATTGTTAATTCCCTTAATATCTCCCCCAACTTGGTCTATTAATAATCTTATATTGGATGCCATGTCCTTAAGTGATGATTTTGAAGAAATTTATATTTCTCATTCCTTTAAAGAGGCAAATGTTGTCACTAATTGGCTAGCTAATTATGGAGTGACATCAGCTAGGTCATGGGATGTGGATGGCATCCTGCCTATTGATTTAAGGATCATTATTCATAATTATTTTCATTAGTTTTTTTTTTAACCCACCTCCTTGGATTTTGGTTTGCGTGTGTATCATGAAGTTTGTTGTTTGATTAGACTTCTCACACAATTGATGCTCATTGGAATTTGTGGCTTTCATCACCTGAGTTGTTTAAGAATCCTCCTCATTATATACTTTGGTACTACCCTCGATAGCCTCACACTTTTTCTAGGTTTTTTCTGGCTATTGCTCTTGGCTTGTTGCCTATGTGGTTTCCTTCTGTAAGTGATTCAATGATGGGTGGGGATAGGTTCCAAATGGAGCCCATGTCTTGTGACTAAATTAGAGCCAATGTTGACATTTAGGAAATCTTGCAGAGGGGTGGTATCATTCCCTTCATGGAGAGACTGGATGGTTTTAAGTCGAATGTTTCTAAGGACTTTGTTGATGCATCGCATGGCCGTGCCTTGAGCATGTTTGGTAGGGATATTACCATTAATGAATATTTTATTGTTTAAGTCACAGGTATCTCAATGGAAGGAAGAAAATTTTACAGGGAAAAGAAGGTTTTGTAGTTAGCTAGACAAAATTTTCTCTATGATAGAGAAAGGGATAAAATGGTCCATTTGGACTATGGGGGATTTGATAGGACCAAGATAAATCCAATATGGAAAGAGTTTTTAGTGGTAGTGATGCGTTACTTCATTCTTGATGGTAGATATATGACATTGTATGGTCACCACTTTGTGTTGCTTAATCACTTTTGCCATGGTAAGCTAGTTTCCTTCCCTTTTTACCTATTGATTTCTTTGGAAGAGAGAATTTGAATTATAGGAAAAACCATAGAAATCCCTTTTTCCATGAAGGTTTGGTGTTTCTCATTGTTGATTTTATCAAAGTGAATTGCATTTTTCAAACCCCTCAGTCCCTTGTTTCTAAGAGGAAGGGGAAAGGGAGTGGGAAGTGTTGGATTGAGGAAATTTAGGAGTTTGAGGGTACGGGTTTGGAAGAGAAGTCAGAGGGTTGGTCTAATAGATATGCTACCAACCTGAATTATACTCTTTCAACTGGTGGTGTCAAGCCCTCAACCTCCAAGGCTAAATCTCTCCCCCTGCATGCTAAATCTGAATTAAAGGAGATGGAGGGTGATGTTGGGAGTTTTGCTAGTAAGAAGTTTAAGGGTCGTGCTAAGGTTGTTTGTGATAAGTTTTAGGAGATGGTAGAGAATGTGCAAGGTGATGATTTAGGTGTTGGTGGGTCCCTTATGGCTGGGAAAAGGAATTCAATGGTCAATCTAGATGACTTTGTGCAGGTTTCAACTTCTAAAGATAGGGGGAAGGCCGATATTTTTTCTAAGGGTATGCATGAGGAGGATCCTCCTATTTTATTACATCAAGGCAAAGGTGTGTTTTGGGGGGATATGGATTTTTCACAAGCTTTTGGATTAGTAAAATAAGGGGCTAATATCTCATTTAATTTACTTATGTGGCTTGTGCAAGAGGTGTAGGACCTCCACAACAAGCATGATACCATCGCTCGCTGCAATATTTCTACACTCCACAGTCTTAAGGAGAATGACTCAATTTTTGGGCTTACTAGATCTTTAAATTCAAGTGTTGGTTGTATGGTGGATGAGCTTGTGAGTTTTAAGAGTGAATATGGTACGACGTTGGCTCTACTAGAAAGAAAACATAGGTAGCTTTGAAAGGATTTGAACACAATTACAAACATCAACAGAGAGAAATTGGAGGCCTTGGCTAAAGGTATGATTTTCCTCAATCAAAAG
>VDFB02380374.1:0-13164 GCA_007258455.2 Sequoia sempervirens | reverse complement strand
TTTACATTTTTGGATACCCTTTTCGTCATAATGAAATTTCCAATTTATGGTTTTTATTTTCTATTCCTGGGTTGAAAGATATTGCAGTTTTAGTTTCCCAGATTTGCACCTGAAAATCTTCTGAGTTGGATTTGAGGCACTTAGAGCTTCTAGAATGGCCCTAAAACTTACTTAAATCGGCATCGTGAATTTTGAGCATGTTCTTGACTTTGAGACCTTTCCAACGGTTCAAACGGTTCATGAATCAGAGCCCCGGATCAAAAGTTATGGCCCCGAGAAGTTGGCGCACTTTCTAGAGGATACAATTGCAAATGTTCTTTTGAAATTTGAACTTCAAGTTGTAATTTTTGGTGCCAAACCACCTAAACTCAAATTTTAATGTTGTTTTGGCTCCAAACTATAGAGGAGCTCTATTTATGGACGGGTTTCTAATATTTTTGGGTAACTTTTTGGGGACAAGCTCACATATTGCGAAAGGGTGATTCTCTAGCTTTCTGTAACTTGCATGTGTTGTAGAGCTTGGGGATTTGAGATCCTCTGCATGTAATAAGCTCCATTTTCTGAATAATAAAATCATTCTCTTATTTTTGGGTTGTTTTCTAAGTCTCAGGTTGCACCCTCATCAAGTGGTATCAGAGCGGGTTTTTCTTGAGTGTGTGGATAGATCACCGATCGTGAGGCAATTCGCACCAAGACCGTGGTTGTAGGTCAAGGTCAAGAAAGATGCCTCCAAGAGTGATGCTTGGTAGGCGAGGTGGTCGAGGCGGTAGAGATTCTAGTGGAAGAGATGCACTGGCAGCCCTCCAGAGATAGGTTGATGTGTTACAAGAGCAGTTGAGAAGAGGGTTAAACCCGAGGGAGGAAAGTGAGGATGAATGAGAGGAAGAAGGTTCAGATGTAGAAGAGGAAGAAGAAGCAATTGATCAAGACCAAATGTGGCTAATAAGGGCCATTTCAAAGATTGGGAAAAGACCCAGAGCAGAAGTCCCCAATTATTCTAGAAGTCTGAACCCGGAAGAGTTGATCGATTGGATCAACGAGCTAGAAGAATATTTTGAGTATGAGGAAATAGAGGACCTAGATCGAGTTAAGTTTGCGAAAATGAAGTTGAAGGGCCATGCCAGTATTTGGTGGAAAGAGGTCCAGTTGGAAAGAAATCAAAGAGGAAAAGTCAAGATCACCAAATGGGATCGCATGGTAGAGAAACTGAAGAAGCAGTTCATACTAGTGGACTACGAGTTAGATCTGTTGAAGAAATTGCAAGGGTTGAAGCAAGGAAGCAGATTTGTGAAAGAATATACTAAAGATTTTCATAAGATAATCATTAGAACGGGTCACACAGAGGCCAATAAGGAGAAGGTAGCCCGATATCTTAATGGGTTACGACCAACCATTCAGGAGGAGTTAAGCCTAGTCAGAATGACCACCATTGAGGATGTGTATCAGTTTGCTCTAAAGGTGGAAGAGAAGCTAAACAAAAGATTTGATGGCAAGCAAAAAGGATGAGGAGGTCAAAGGTAAGGGGAAATGGAAGACCTTCAGAAGTTTTCGAAATGATGATCAAAAGAAAAGTGAAGATGTGGGCACCAGCCGAAGCCAAAGGAATGACAACTTCTACTGCCCTCGTGATCAAAACAGTGGTGATCAAAGAGGTAGAGGATGAGGGAGATATGGACAAGGACCTGGAAGAGGTGGTTTCAGAGGAATGTGTTTCTAGTGTGGTGAAGAAGGGCATCGAGCCTATGAATGTCCACAACACCAAGGAAGGGCAGACAAAAGGCTAGAAGGTCATGGAAGGGTTGCGCATGCAGATTGGGAGGCACAATCTGAACATTTAGATTATGGTGAAAGGGGAGAAACCCTAGTGATTAGGAGAGCCCTAGTGACTGAAGAAAAGTAACCAGAATAGAGGAAGAATCTGTTTTGCACAAGGTGCAAGTGTGAAAAAAAATGTTGTGATGTCATTATTGACGGTGGGAGCACTGATAATCTGGTGTCAGAGGAGATGGTCACAAAGTTGAAGCTGAAGAGGGAAAGGAACCCACATCCATATCGGATTGTTTGGTTGCAAAAAGACCACAAAGTTTTGGTCAATGAGCAATGCCTAGTAAAGTTCAAGATCGGGAGCTACCATGATGAGGTACTCTGTGATATCATCCCCATAGATGCATGTCATATGTTGTTGGGGAGGCCGTGGCAGTTCGATAGGCGAGCTATACATGATGGCCATGCAAACACTTATTCCTTGACAAAGGATGGGGTTCGTCACAAGTTGAAACCCCTGAAGGAGACCGAAGAAAAGGTATGCAGTAGTGCTAGAATTTGTTATGTAGATTGGAAGAAATTTTTAGAAGGTATGAAGCATGAGCATGTGTGTTATGCATTGATTCCTTTAGAGGAGTAATGAGGATAGTGAGAAGGTTCCGTAGTTTCGATGTTGGATGAGTTTCACAATATTGTTTCGATAATGTACCCTCGGAGGGTTTACCGCTAATAAGAAGAGATCAACATCGATTAACTGATTCCTAGAGCCAGCCACAAATAAGGCAGCTCATAGAATGACTCAACAAAAATGAGGAGTTGAACAGACAAGTCTGGCGAGTTGTTGAGAAAGGGTTTGATACTGAGAGTTTGAGTCCATGCGTGAAGTTCCTCGCAATACTAGGCACCAAAGAAGGATGGGGGAGTGGAGATGTGTACAGACTGAGTCATAAACAAGATAACAATCAAGTATAGATTTCGCCAAGGATGGATGACTTTGATGGATCATGGAGGGGCTCAAGATTTCCACAAAGATTGATCCAAGAGCGGATATCACCGAGATCCTGATTCAGAGGGAGAGATGAATGGAAGATCAGCTTCCTTCACAAGACCAAAGAGGCCTATAATGAAAGGGTTAGTCATGCCTTTGCCAATCCACGACCGAAAATATTCATGGCTCATGAATGAGGTACCAAAAGAATTTTGGGAAGTTTTGTTATTGTGTATTAGATGATATTTTGATTTTCAAGACATTGGATGAGCATCCGATGCATTCTGAGAGCCTTGGAGAAGTTAAGAGAAGAGAACCTGATTAATCCAAGAAGTGTAGCTTTGTAAAGAGGAGTTGGTGCATTTGGGGTTTGTTGTCTCAAATATTGGTCTCTAAGATGGACCCAGAGAAGGTGAAGGTTATTCTAGAATGGCCTACCCCAAGAACTGCTACTGGGGTGAGATCTTTCCATGGTTTGGCTAGTTTTTATAGAGAGTTCATTAGAAACTTCAGTAGTGTTTGTGGACCCCTGACTGAAATAATGAGAGGGATAGAAAAGAATTCAAGGAGAACTCCGAAAGCAGCAAAGTTTTGAACTGCTAGGCTGCATATGATAGGAGCAACTGCTCTAGCTCTCCCGTGATTTCAACAAGGTGTTTCAAGTGGATTGTGATGCCAGTGGTTGTGCCATTGGAGCAGTATTGAGCCAAGAAGGTAAGCCCATTGCCTATTTCAGTGAAAAGTTAAATGATGCCAAGAGAAAGTATTCTATATATGATCAGGAGTTTTATGCAATAGTTCAAGCATTAAAGAAATGGAGACATTATTTGTTGCCGAAGGAATTTTTTCTATATACTGATCATCAGGCCATGCAGTACCTAAATAGTTAGGGAAAATTAAATCAGAGGCATATGAAATGGGTAGAGTTTTTGTAGAGTTATACCTTTGTTTTGAAACATAGCAGTGAGAAGTCAAATAGGGTTGTAGATGCCTTAAGTAGGAGGCATACATTGATGACAGAGATGCAAATTGAAGTGGTTGGGTTCAATGAACTCAAGACACTGTATGCAGAAGATCCTGATTTTGCAGAGGCTTGGAAAGCTTGAAAGGAACCTGTTACAGTGGACAGGACAAGGTGGTTAGATTTCATAATCCAGGATGGCATGTTATTTAAGGGAAGTCAATTGTGTATTTTGAGGAGTTCTATGAGGGAGAACTTGATAAAGGAGAAGCATAGTGGAGGAATGGTAGGACATTTTGGTTAGGATAAGACCATTGCCATTATCAGTGAGCATTATTATTGGCCTTAGTTGTCATAGGATGTGAAGAAGTTTGTACAAAGCTGCAAAGTATGTCAGATGGCTAAAGAAGTGAACCAGAATACAGGCTTATATCAGCCCTTACCTGTACCAGAGAGGCCATGGGAGGATATAAGTATGGAATTTGTTCTTGGTTTGCCAATGACACAATGAGGGAATGATTTAGTTTTTGTGGTGGTTGATAGGTTTTTGAAGATGTCACATTTCATTCCATGTCGGAAGACCCATGATGCAATCCACATTGCTGACTTGTTCTTCAAAGAGGTGGTGAGGCTACATGGTCTGCCAAAGAGTATTGTTTCAGATTGTGACACCAAATTTATGGGGTACTTTTGGAGGACCTTGTGGAAGAAGCTGAAGATAGAGCTGAAGTTTAGTTCTGCACACCATCCACAAATAGATGGGTAGATAGAGGTTGTTAACAGGAGTCTAGGTAACCTACTAAGATGTTTGGTAGGAGATAAACCCAAGGGATGGGACTTGATCTTACCCCAGGCAGAATTTTCTTATAACAATTTTGTCAATAGAAGCACTAGTAGATCACCATTCCAGATTGTGTATGGAGGTAGCCCCAGAACAGCTCCATAATTGAGGAAGACGGACCAAGAGAAGAAAATAAGTGTTGAAGCCGAAGATTTTGCAGAACACATCAAGGATATACATGAGAAGGTAAGAGAACATATTAACAAGATGAATATGCAGTATAAGGCTAAGGTAGATCAAAAGAGGAGGTATAAGGAGTTTCAGATTGGTGATGAAGTAATGGTCCACTTGAGGAAAGAAAGGTTTCCCGTGGGAACCTATAATAAATTAAAGATGAAAAAATTTGGTCCCTGTAAGATTTTGAAGAAGCATGATTCAGGGAATGCATATGAGGTAGAGTTGCCTGATGGAATCAACATTTCAGATTTGACAGAGTATCATGAAGGTGGAACAGAGGAAGCGCCAACAGTAGGGCAGTACATTCTAGCACCTACTTCAGAAAGGGAGGAGATTAAAGCAATCTTGGATAGTTGTGTGGGAAGGAGTACCAGAAATAGACAATATGAAGAATATCTGGTGAAATGGAGAGGAAGGCCTGTGGAAGATTCATCCTGACTATCTAAGGTAGTGGTTGACCGGTTGAGTTATCCTCAACCATTTGCGACGTGACGGGGTCACTTCTCAAATTACCCTGGGTGTCTGATGCAGGAGCATCCAGTGGTGTAAGGGAAATCTTGCATCACCCAAAATAGTTAAATTTCAAGTTTATCATTTTTTATATGTTTTTACATTTTTGGATATGCTTTTCGTCATAATGAAATTCCCAATTTATGGTTTTTATTTTCTATTCCTGGGTTGAAAGATATTGCAGTTTTAGTTTCCCAGATTTACACCTGAAAATCTTTCGAGTTGGATTTGAGGCACTTAGAGCTTCTGGAATGTCCCTAAAACTTGCCAAAATAGGTGTAGTGGATTTTGAGCACGTTCTTGACTTCGATACCTTTCCAACGGTTCAAACGGTTTGCGAATCAGAGCCCCGGATCAAAAGTTATGGCCCCGAGAAGTTGGGGCACTTTCTAGAGGATACAATTGCAAATGTTCTTTTGAAATTTGAACTTCTATTTGTAATTTTCAGTGCCAAACCACCTAAAATCAAATTTTAATGTTGTTTTGGCTCCAAACTATAGAGGAGCTCTATTTATGGGCAGGTTTCTAATATTTTTGGGTAACTTTTTGGGGACAAGCTTGCATATTGTGAAAGGGTGATTCTGTAGCTTTTTGTAACTTGCATGTGTTGTAGAACTTGGGGATTTGAGATCCTCTGCATGTAAGAAGCTCCATTTTCTGAATAATAAAATCATTCTCTTATTTTTGGGTTGTTTTCTAAGTCTCGGACTGTGCCCTCATCAGTCATGGCTATCATCAAAGAAATATTTAAAGCCGCGATATCTATAGCTAAGGTGTTTAGGAATCATTCTCGCATATATGAAAACTTCCAGTCGTCATTCACAATGAGTCTCCATTCATTATGTTGCACATTTGGGAAGATCCCTACCATTAAATCTGTTATTTTCATTAAGCTCGGATATGGAAATGTGGCTTACTCATGTTTTTGAGGAGATTGTCGAGCTTCATGTTGTGACCACTAGAGTTTACTAGAAACCGAGGATCAATGGTTGGAAGATGGTTATGAAATAGTTATGATAAAGGGAATTGTTGTAAAAAATTGTTTTCCTATTTATCAAGAAAGGGAAGAATGTGCCAGATGTCTTCATGGGAGATTGGAAGTTTTATCCAATAATTGCAAGCTGTTCAGGAAGGATAAATGGAAGATTATCAAATTTTCAAGGAATGGAAAAAGGCATTCACAAGAAGGGAATATAGAAAGTTTCTTTTAAAATAAAAGAAAAATCAAATTCAAGAAGCAGTTATTAGGCAGTGGTAGGAAAAAAATAAAAAAGTTTTCTTTATTTGTAGAAAGGGGATCTTTTTGTTGTTCGGGAATAGGAGAGAACTGGGGCAGTTTTATTTTCTTTTCAATTTCAGTTTGTTCTATGTAATAATTGTTGGAAATATGTGTCTCAATCCCACAAGCTGAAACCTCTATTGGAGCCAAGTTGGTGTGACATATTCTATGTCTGGCCGACAAGCAGATTTGTAGCCTTATGTTTTGTACAGGTCGCTGTGACCTTGCATAAGTCTTGCCAAACATTTACACTTGGGAGTCTTCGGTGTGACTTGTTGTGTTCAGTGTTACCTCTCACCGCCCATGGAGACCTCTGGCTAATAGGCCATTCTATCAAATATCGGGTAGATTCTTGGATGTTCGCTATGAGCTCTCAGCGACATGATGTCTTGCCGATAGTGTTTAGTTTGAAGTCTTTGGGGAAGGTCTTGGAGTTTGGTATGACTTATATCGATAAGGAATGTCTCAATGATGGTATTCACCCAAAGTAGCACAAAGAGCTTGGTGAAACCTCTTGGCGAAAGATGAATGTCTTGGCGACTATTAGTTGATGCTTAATATAACATAAAGATCTTGGAGTAAAGTCTCAATGATGGACATTTGTCTTAGCGATGAGGAAGTCTATTGTTAGTATGACTTAGGACCTCGGTATGAAGTCCTGGTGAAAGCGATAAGTCTCATCAACTAATGGATGCTTCGATGTAACTTAAGAAGTCTCAGTGTAACCTCTTGGTGAGTGGTAAGTCTTGTCGATAGCAATGTTGAGGTCGGTGTGACTTGTGAATAGTGGTATGAGTCTTGCCGATGAGGAAAATCTTGCCGATAGAAATGAAATGAATGTCAGTGGATTTGGTATGACTTGTGGTGTTTTCTACATCGTCTCATCGACTATTGGAACCTATTCTGATATCAACAATGAAGCCTTTGGGCATCGGGGAGACACGATTAGTGTCTCACCGACATGCCAACACAACTTGATTGCCTTTTGATCATTTGACCATCCTACGTGGTGTCTTGTGTATGAATCAGAGAAGCTAAAGGAGAACCGTTGGAAGATAGTTCGTTGTGGCAATTCTGAGAGGAAGCTCGATAGATAGGGAATGACATGAATATAGTTTGTAGTTGCAGATGCTCGATGGTTCAGTTGGTTCAAAGAACAATTGTGTGAACAGTTTGAATTGTATCAGAGTGATTTCTATTCTGTAAAGATTGTAACTTCAAGGTTCCTATACAAGTTTGATCATTGCGAAAGCTATTGTAATCTAGCATTAGAAAGATAAGTCAGAACTCTATATGTAATTATTTTTTACTGTAATACAAAGTGACTTCTCTTCATGTGGTGGGTTTTTCTCTCGTAAGGGTTTTCCCATGTAAATCTAGTGTCCACATGTGTGTGTCAAATACTCTGTTTCTGTTATCTCTTTCATGTGCATCTTAATTGGACTGTAATTGTAAAATTTAAAAAGTATATCTGCATTCTTCCCTAAGGTTTTGACGTTAGGAGAGTTGTTTCCTCATCTAGCTTTCCTTACAAGTCATATCATAGCCTGGCCAATTGTGTTATCCTTGTGGGTACGTTGGGTTTTTTGTGTCAATTTCCATTCAGTGGGAGTCTTGTAGAATTTTGTCAATTTCTAATTAAAGATTGAGATGGAAAGCACATCGGGAAATATTGAAATAGAGAAATTCAATGGAATCTTTGGATTGCTGTGTCTAGAGTGAAACCTATAGGAATGAAGCAAGAAGATTGGGACCTTTTAGATAGAAAGTCTAAGGGGCTGATAGGGATCTATTTGGCAGACTCCATTCTTCTGAATGTGCATGAGGAGAAGACTGCATCTTCCTTATGGAAGATACTGGCATCTATTTATTAGGGGAAGTCTTTGGTGAATAAACTGTTCCTGAGGAAGAAGTTGTACACTTTGAAAATGCAGGAAGGAGGGTCTATTGTTGATCATTTCAATGCATTCAATATGTTGATTATACAGTTGACATCTGTTGGTGTGAAGATTGATGAAGAGGATCATTGTATATTGATATTGTGTTCTTTGCCAGATTCATGGGATCACCTTGTGATGGCTATTGGGAGTACAACATCCAGTTTCAAGATGGAAGATGTTGCTTCTTTGTTATCAGAAGAAATGAGAAGGAAATATTCTGAGATGGTGAAGGAGGCCCTTGCTATTAGAGGAAGGTCAAAATAGAAAGGCAAGAAGAAGGACAAGAAGTCCAAATCAAAATCAGAGGGGAGATCAAAGTCTCCTGGCAAGAAGTCCAAGGTGAAGTGCTAGAACTGTGGGCAACCTGGTCATGTCTGAAAGGATTGTAAAGAGGAGAAAAAGAAGAAGAAGAAGGGCTCTTCTGATAATGATTCTTCTCATAGTGATGGAGACACCTTCATTCCAGCCTTGGCTACATAGGCATCAAATGATGTCTGGCTGATTGATTCTGGAGCATCTTTCCACATGACATCTCATAGAGACTGGTTCACAAAGTATGAAGAATATGATGGTGGAAAGGTGTGCTTGGAAAGTGATTCAAATTTAGAGATTGTTGGTCCTGGAAGAGTCAGAATCCAATTCCCTGATGGTAGAGTGAAGGGAATCAAAGATGTTATGCATATACTAGGTCTGGCTCAAAATCTACTATCTGTTAGCAAGCTAAATGATATTGGAGTGCAAGTCATATTCTCTATAAATGGCTACAAGATGACTAGAGGCTCAATGGTGCTAGCAAGGGGTGCTTGTATTGGTACTTTGTACAAGCTGGATGCACATGCTATTCAATGTAACAGTGTCTCTGTAAAGTCACAGAAGGCTACTCATTGAGGAAAAGAGGGAAATATTCCTAATTATGTAAACTCTATGGAAGTTAAACTTCCAGCAAAAAAGACTATGCTCTGGCATCATAGGCTAGGCGACATAGGAGAAAAAGGTTTAAAAACTTTGAAGAATAAAAACCTGGTTGAGGGGCTTGAAGATTGTAACCTTGAATTTGAATTTTGTGAGCATTGTATATATGGAAAACAACACCGTGTTTCATTTTATTCTAGTCCTCACAAATCTTCTGGTTTGCTAGATTATATTCATTCTGATGTATTTGGTCCAGTGAATGTTCCTTCTTTGTCTAAATCAAGATACTATGTATCATTCATTGATGATTATTCGAGAAGAACATTTGTTTATTTTCTGAAAAGTAAATCAGAAGTGTTCAGTCGGTTTAAGGAATTTAAAAACCTTGTTGAAAATCAGACTGGTAGGAAAATTAAATGCTTAAGGACTAATAATGGCGGTGAATTTTTCTCTGATAATTTTGAAAAGTATTACAAAGACCATGGGATTAAAAGACATAAGACTACACCTTATAATCCATAACAAATTGGAGTTGCATAAAGGTTCAATAGGATAGTGATGGAGAGAGCATGAAGTATGCTGAGTACTGCTGGCTTGGAGGAGAAATTCTAAGCTAAGGTTGTTGCTACTGCATGTTACTTAATAAATAGTTCTCCAAATTTTGCTCTTGTTGAGAAAACACCTCTGGAAGCATGGTCTAGTAAGAAGCCCTCTTTAACAGATATTCATATTTTTGGCTGTGAGGCATATGCTCATGTGTCATATGAGAAAAGATCTAAATTGGAGAACAAGGCTATCAAATGTATTTTTATTAGCTGTAGTGCTGGCATAAAAGGATACAAGCTTTGGAATCCTGATACAGAGAAGGTTGTATACAACAGAAGTGTAATCTTTTGTGAGATGAAGCCTTCTACCTTGGATCTATAGTCAAAGACAAAGTCAGAAAACAATAAGGACGTAGTTGTAATTCCTCCTACACCAGAGAAAGAGGAATTGAAAATTCAAAATGTACCTGAAACTGAGGAGAGCTCAAGTAGTTCTGAAAGTTCTGAAGAAGAAGAGGAACCTCAGCCTCAACAAGTGAGGAGGTCAACCCGTGAAAGAAATCAACCTAATAGGTATGGGTTCTCTTTGATAGATTCTACTTGTGCCTATGCTTTAATTTCTAGCACTTATGAGCCTAGGACTGTAAAAGAGGCATTTAGAATGTCTAATTTAGACTCTTGGTTGGAAGCCATGAATGAAGAAATGACATCACTAGAAAAGAATGAAACTTGGAGTTTGGTGCCCTTGCCTAAAGGCAGAAAAGCTATTGGCTGTAAATGGGTATTTAAAAAGAAGATTGGTCTGGATGGTAGTGTGGAAAAGTACAAGGCAAGATTGGTTGCGAAGGGTTATTCCCAGGTAGAGGGAATTGATTATGGGGAGATTTTTTCTCCTATAGCTAAGCTGACATCTATCAGATTTCTTTTGTCTCTTGCAGCAGCGTATGACTTAGAGGTCGAACAAATGGATGTGAAGAGAGCATTTCTTCATGGTGATCTTGAAGAAGAAATCTATATGTCCTAGCTTGAGTACTTTGTTGAAAAAGGTAAAGAGAAACTGGTTTGCAAGTTAAAAAAGTCTTTGTATGGGTTAAAGCAGCCACCTAGAATTTGGTACCATAAATTTGATACTTTTGTATTGTCTTTGGGATTTGTGAGATCAAAATCTCATCATTGTGTCTATTATAAAGCTGAAAGTGATCAAGTTCTTATTATTGCTCTCTATGTTGATGATATGTTGTTCATAGGCAATAGTAAGTTAATGATTTCTGATCTTAAGTCTCAGTTGTCTGCTAATTTCGAAATGAAAGATCTTGGTGCAACAAGGTATATACTGGGGATGGAGATAACTAGGGATAGAAATAGTAGAAAAAATTGGCTTAGTCAGAGTAAGTATATCAAGACTATTCTAAAGAGATTTTGCATGAATGATGCAAGCAGCTAGTTGTTCCAGTCTTGCAAGGAACAAAACTATCTATTGAAGAATGTCCAAAATCTCCTACTGAAATGGAGGACATGACCAGTGTACCCTATACTAGTGCGGTTGGTAGTCTTATATATGTAATTGTTTGCACAAGGCCAGACATTGCCCAAGCAATAGGAGTTCTTAGTCAGTTTATGGCTAATCATGGAAGGACACATTGGGATGCTGTGAAAAGAGTTTTTAGATATTTGAAGGGCACTTCAGATTTTACTTTGTGTTACCATGGGAACTTGGTTGAATCACAGAGGACTCTCAGTATTCGAGGTTATGTGGATTCTGATTGGGCAGGGGACATTGACAGCAGGAGGTCCACCAGTGGATATATTTTCATGTTGAATGGTTGTACAGTGAGTTGGATGAGTAAGTGGCAGGTTGTAGTCATTTTGTCCACTACAAAGGCTGAATACATGGCAGCTACACATGCTTGTAAAGAAGCAGTTTGTTTAAAACGTTTGTGTTCTAACGTTGGTTTTGATGCAGGGCAAATAACTATTTTTTGTGACAGTCAAAGTGCAATTTGTCTGGCAAAGAATCCCACTTTCCATGCCAGGACGAAACATATAGATGTATAGTACCACTTTGTACGAGATATGGTGGATGATGGAAAGGTTAGTTTGGAAAAAGTTGATACTCTGGAGAATGTTGCAGATGCATTGACGAAGCTAATGAGCACAGACAAGTTCAGGTGGTGTGCCAGTTCAATGGGCCTTAGTGCCCATGATTTTCAGTAAGTTTTGTTGTGCTGTGGAGGTGCCTGTGTGATCTTCCTCAAGTGGGAGATTGTTGGAAATATGTGTCTCAATCCCACAGGCTGAAACCTCTATTGGAGCCAAGTTGGTGTGACATATTCTATGTCTGGCCGATGAGCAGATATGTAGCCTTATGTTTTGTACAGGTCGTTGTGACCTTGCAGAAGTCTTGCCGAACGGTTACACTTTGGAGTCTTTGGTGTGACTTGTTGTGTTCAGTGTTACCTCTCACCACCCATGGAGACCTTTAGCCGACAGGCTATTCTATCAAATATCAGGGAGAGTCTTGGATGTTCACTATGAGCTCTCAGCAATATGGATGTCTTTCCAACAGTGTTTAGTTTAAAGTCTTCGGGGAAATTCTTGGAGTTCGGTATGACTTATATCGATAAGGAATGTCTCACTAACAGTATTCACCTGGAGTAGCACAAAGAGCTTGGTGAAACCTCTTGGCGAAAGATGAATATATTAGTGACTGTTGTTCGGTGCTCAATATAACATAAAGATCTCAGAGTAAAGTCTTAGCGATGGACGTTTGTCTTAGCGATGAGGAAGTCTATTGTCGGTATGACTTAGGACCTCGGTATGAAGCCCTGGAGAAAGTGATAAGTCTCATTGATAGTTGGATGCTTTCATGTAACTTAAGAAGTCTCGATGTAACCTCTTGGCGAGTGGTAAGTCTTGCCGATAGCAATGTTGAGGTCGGTGTGACTTGTGAATAGCGGTATGAGTCTTGCCGATGAAGAAACTCTTGCCGATAGAAATGAAATGAATGTCAGTGGATTCGATATGACTTGTGGTGTTTGCTACATTGTCTCATCAACTGTTGGAACCTACACCGATATCAATAATGAAGCATTTGGGCATTGGGGAGACACGATTAGTGTCTCACCGACATGCCAACACAGCTTGATTGCATTTTGATTGTTTAACCATCCTATGTGGTGTCTCATGGACCAATCAGAGAAGCCAAAGGAGAACCATTGGAAGACAATTTGTTGTGGCAGTTTTGAGT
>VDFB02380373.1:0-11562 GCA_007258455.2 Sequoia sempervirens | reverse complement strand
TCGTGGCTATGGTGTACTACTAGTGATTCATGAGACCCATTAGAGACATACTTGATTTTCTACAGCATAATTTTTTAGCTACCAAAGAGTCTTGAAATTAGGTTTCTAAGGCTTAGCACTCTGAAAAAGTTGATGTTGTGTAGACTAAAAGCATTAATACCAAAGAAGAAGAATTGATACTAAGAATAGAATAGTTGTGAGTTTAAAAGATAAAAAAAACAATCCACCTCTTAAATAATAATTGATTAAAGACTTCAAGCTTTAGGGATGCATAATTCTAAAAGGAAATCTTCTACAAGAATGATTTATAGGAATTTATTGAATCAAAATTAAAAACCACAAAATAGAAGAATAATTGACATAACATTAAGACTACAAGATATGTATAGTTCAAAATTCAAAACATAACCCTCCATGGTTAAAATAATAAATAAATAGAGACTTCAAAGTTGTGGAGAAGAAAATGTTAATAGAATATCAAAGATACCTTGGCCCAATAAACAATATAGGATAATTTTAGTTTGGATCAAGAATGATCCTTAAAATATCTAAAGAAATATTTAATTATGTTTTAGGTTTCTAATTTTTTTAAGTGTTCAAAAAATATTTGAGCATATTTCCTAACCATTCTTATTTAGGATTCTTTAAAAAACATGTTAGAGTTACTGAAGGACTCAAGTTTCCAAGATCACTTACAAAACTAAAAGCAATCTTCTACAAGAAAGAAAAGCAAGAGCATAAATTCACAATAATGGATGCAAGATAATATTAGATCAAATGTGATCAATATGCAATGCACAAGATTGAAATAAAATAAAATTGGAATGAAATATAATGATTTATAAATGAGAACCCTTTAGTTATATATCGAAGGTGAGACATAGGAGTAGACAGGATCACAACAAGTTTCTTAATCCTTTGTTGTGAGACAACTAACTAATCAAATATTAAATGACCTAGGAAACAAGAATTAGATTCCATTATCAGATAAGATAATATCACATGACACCTAAGAATTATAGAAATATTCTTAGGAATTAAGTAAATTTAACATGTAAATAGAACCTCTAAGGGAACTAGATCTGGCTAAAATACTTATAATACACCAAAAAAATGGAATTTTAGGCATTTTAAATAAAATTGTCACTCTAACATGTTTGTCTCAGTTTGAGTTCTTTAATAAAATCTTGAATTATATATTGAACTAGCTCCCTCAAGGTATAATGTTTTAATTCTATATGTTTTTTTCCTTATTCTTTTACTAAAGGACATCATTGAATTTAATAATTCATTCATGGATCAGTGTTATTGTTAACTTGTGTTATCTAGAGAAATTTATATCTAGATCAAAAATATTGAGCCACATGCTTCTAAAAATGTCAACAAAATATAATGAGATATGGTATTCATTACATTATTCCAACTACATGGAATCAAGCACTTGCAAGTGAGTTTGGCATCAAGTTCTTTGAAACTCTTCTAATTCACATTCTTGTAGCACTTGCAATATTTATTCATATTTGTTTGGTACTTGCAATCTCCTATTTTGTCTAGGTATTATGGATCTTTTAAACACAAGAAACTAAAATTACGTGAATGTTTGTTACAACCAAATACTTTCAAACTTAACAAATCAAATGAAGCAGACCATTGAATGGAGACACATATGGCGAAGGGCAGGAAGCAATGGAAGGGGTAATTTTTGAAAGTCTCTGAAGTTGCAAATGTGGATGAGGATGATCCACTGGATGGAGGCTTGGAGTGGCCACTATTTTCTTCAGCAGAGCTTGTTGAGAAGCGGAGGCATTTGTGGATGTTGGGTCAGGTGTGGTCACCAGTGGTAGAGAGAAGGATGGCTTCTACAATAGGGGTTGTTAGTGTTGAAGGTAAGGAGGACTTTTTCAATGCTTGGAATCCTATTTGGTTTAGATTTGGAGACTATTTTTTTTTTCCTGCGGTGGATGGAGATGGTTCTCTGGCTTTTGCTCTATTGGATGCTTTCATTGTGTCTCCCTTGTTGGTGCTCTTCAGTGGTGCTACAGGTGGGGAATTGTTTGATGACTGGGATGGGGTTTTGTTGATGTTCTGGCTTTAGATGGACATAGGAGGGTAAGTCTATTACCCTCTATGTTTTTTGGTGCTAGATGGTTGCCCCTTCTATTTTCCTTTTCCCTATAGGGTGTGTGGGGTTGTGTGGGCTTCCTTGAAGTTTTTGGGTTGAAGAAGGGGCTTATTTTTGGTTCTGCTTGGGGTAGTAGGATGGCTTGGGGGCTTTATTTATTGGCCCTTTATTCTTCTCACTTGTTTTGGGGTGTTTGTTGCTTCCGTGCATTCACTGTTTGGTGGCTTGGTGGGTTGGATGAGGTTTCCTTTTGGTTGGGAGTGTGGAGTTTTTGGGTTGAAGAGGGGGTCTATTTTTGGTTCTGCTCTATGTAGCAGGATGGTTTAGGGGCTTTATTTGTTGGCCCTTTCTTCTTCTCAATTTTTAGGGTGTTCTTTTCTTTTGTGCTTCCTTTGTTTGATGGCTCTCTTCTGGGGGTTTTGCTGGCACAGTTGTGGTTTGCAAATGGCTAGTGGATTTCTTTTCCCATTATCTTTCTTTGGTGGCTATTTTGGGTTGTTGGCCCATTTGGTGGAGTGGTAATGTCACTCAAATCTAGGTATTTTCTTCCTTGTGCTCTGCTAGGCTTTTTGTAGACCTACACTGGTGTCTCCATGAGTTTTTCAAGATGAGAGGAGGTGTCTTTCTTAATCCCTTGCTTATGATGTGGCCCCCATGTGCCTTTTTGTTCTTTGTTGGTGTATGGGGAATGGTGTTTTGGTTGGACCTCCTTGTGGGGTTGGAGTTGGTGTTGTATGAACTTTGTTTTGTGCTGAAGGTTTTGAGGGCTAGGTGGCTTTTAGAGATAATTTTGAAAACCCAATTGTTACTACTATTGTTGCTTGCTTTGGTTCTCCTCCTTATTGCAGTCCCTTCTTTCTCTCTGAGTAGTAGGTCTTCTATTGAGGTGAAGACCTCTCCTTTGGAGATGGAGTCCTCTCTCTCTTGGGTTGAGGTGTATTTTGTGGTTGCAGGTCTCTTTCAGCTTTTCCCATTAAGTGGGTTACCATTTCTATTGAGGTGGAATTGAGTTATGTAGGAGTGCTATGACTGTGGTGGTTTGGATGAGCTAGGTTTTGTCTACTATAGAGGTGGAGAGCAACTAGTTTTTATGGAACACACTTGGAGCCTCGCATTCTTGGAATGACCTGTCTTATAGAGAGGGAGAGGGTATGTTGATGGGAAAGGTTTTGTATGCTTTTGGGGCTCTACTTCTATAGACCTATGTATTAATTATTTCTGACAATGGTTTCACAAGACTAATCTACTTGAGTGACTGGTTTACTATGGCTTGGTTGTTGTAGGATTCTCTCTTTGGTTTTTGGTCCCTTCCAAAACTTGGTTGTCTTGGATTGTTGGTCCCATCAAAACTAATGGATTCTAGATCTATGTAATATCTAGGTTCTAGGTTGGGCAACTGGGCTTGTCTATTGGTTTGTCTTTGTTTTGTTGTGGGGCTTTATTGACTTCTCTTCTAGCAGCCTAACCATCCTTGTATGGGTTTTGGTCCCTTCAAAACCTAATGGTTTCAGGTCCATTCAAAACCTATTTTTCCTCTTTATCAAAAACAAATCAAATGAAGAAAAAGGTCTAGTCAACATTGCAATAAAGTATAATTGCTACAACTCATGAAGCTATTAAGATTCATAACCCTCTTGATTCTTTTTCTTGATTATTTTATTATTTCTTTTTTAGTAAATTATTTTCAAGATTCATGTTTGTCTTTCAAAATAAAATGTGAACACTAATTGGGGCCTAGTCTCTATGGATATACCCATAGTGAATTCTTTGTTAAACTATGCTAGGCTCTATAAGCTTTTGTAGGGCATTGTAAAATTTATAAAATATAAAAAAATATTATTTGTAAATTTCATGGTAAACCAAATGTAAAACCATGGAATTTGCTCAATTTCTAACAAGGGCCAATTTTTTAAAACCACCCTACCAGGACATTGCAAGAACTATGCTATAGTGTAACCCTTGTTTGTAATGAATCTAATATTAAAAGGTTGTAAATGTTTTCCACTACAAGAAGAAAGAAGAATCAAGATTCGAAACCCTCTTTAATACAATTCCATTATTTTTTCAAGCAAGTAGCAAGGTTTAAAAAAAAATTAAAAACACTCTTATGTTCTTTTTTCCTCTCCAAAAATTCAATGAATACCTTAAATGCATATTCATAAATACCTAAAGGTGATATTCAAAACCACCTCAAATTCATTTCTCCTTTTGATTCATTACAACCTTTTTTCAAATATAAAATATTATCTAGTTTTTAATGAATATCTATATTCTCTAAAAAATAGGTAACATGACTCCTTTATCATGTTTTGAAAGTCAATTTGTATTTTTTGATTAATGAAGAACCTTCCTATAAAAATGTCTTAAAGAAAAAACATATTTTTATTTCAAACATCTTTTAATAATTTCAAATGTATTCTAACATCGATCTAATTATTTCAAATGTATTTTAACATCTATCTAATAATTTCAAAATGATTGTCTAATAAATTCAAAAAATAAGCAATTTAATATACACATTTAAAATTAATAAACTACAGAACAAAATACATAAATTTTAATAAACCTTTTTAAGTCCATTGTACCTAAGAAAACCAAAAAGCATAGTTCAATTTCATGATCCTTTTAAAATGATTTTACCTAAAACAACCAAAATGCACATCCATCAGTTGGGCATCACGTAAGGACATCATATTCTAGATGAAACACACACTTACTTTATATTTATTTAGGAGATATTTTCATGTGGCAACTTAGGGTAGAGCAGTCCATAGTGGAGCACCCTAACTTTGCGTTTCTCAAAATCATACATGGAAATTTCAAATCACTCTCAATTCTATACAAAAGTTTATTTGGCAACTCATGTGATTCTATATTTCGTTTTAGAGCCACATCATCAAATATGATGCCACATCAGCATACTTCTTGATGGGGTATCAAAAAAGGCCCCCCAAAAAAGGTGACACCTATAGTGGTGCACTAATTTGTGTTTTATTATTGTGTTGATTTGGCATCACATGATTTGCCTTTGTGTACTTTATGGATAAAAGTGTTTTGCAATTGGATTAAAGTGCTCCACTGGGGCCCACTAAGGACCTTCCTTCCCCACTATTGGACCCTGCTCCATTATAGGTTCCTCTCCCTAGTTTATTTTGGTTAATTGTTCAATTTATTTAGAAATTATTTGTGGACTTGGTGGTCCCATAAATATTTAAGTTTTCTATTTAGGGGAACATGTTTTTGATTAATAAAGAAAGGTTCTGAAAAGGCTCTGATCCCCTTTACATAGAGAAAGACTTTATTTTGGTTAGCTGATCAATTTATTTAGAAATTATTTGTGGACTTAGTGGTCCCATTAATATTTAAGTTTTTTATTTATTTTGAAGCCGTCATGTTAAAATTGTATTAATAATATTACTAATAATTTGTACAGTTAAAAATTAAAAACAAATAAAAACAATGTTAAAAAAAGGAAACAATAATTGTGAAGCCACATGAAGATATATGATTACAATAGAGACATGATTTTAATTAAGAAAGCAGGGTTTCGAAAGAGCCCTGATCCCTTTTACATAGAGAAAGATATAGCTTTATGCACAGCAAAACAGTAAGGAACAGTGAAGAGGAATGGAACAACTAAAACAGAAACCAAGAGACAGAAGAGAAAGCAGAGGAACTACAACGGAACACCTGAGAACAGAAACCAAGAGACAGAAGAGAGAGCACAACCAAGCAGAACTAACATGTAACAAATTCCAGATCACTTTCCGGAGGAGCCGTGGCGCAGGATTCATAATTCCAGATCACTTTCTGGAGGAGCCGTGGCGCAGGATTCATGCAGATCAAATTCGCAATCAGAGCATCTATACCCATTCCCGTGCAGAGCATCTCCGCAGTCGTCGCAGTTAAACCCATGTGGATATCTAACATAGGTGAGGCAATGTTCTGGGTGCATCGGATGCTGTATGAACTGCTACATCTTTAACGCAAGTCAGTAAAATGTCGCATAAAAGAAAATAGAGGAGTATAACAGAAAGCTTGAATGGGTACCTTTTTTTCAGCCATATTAAGCGTGGCACAGGATAAATGCAGGTCAAATTTGCAAGCAACGCATCCATACCCGTTCCCGCGCCCTTCCTTTCCGCAACCGTTGCATTGAAACACACGTGGATATCGAACATAGGCGAGGCGATGCCCTGGGTGGATGGGATGCTGTATGGCCTGCTACATCTTTAACGCAAGTCACGACAATGTCGTATAAAAGAAAAGAGAAGACAATAGTTGCATAACATAAAGGCTTAAATGTGTACCAATTGTTTAGCCGTATTAACGGTGGCACAGGATATATGCAGATCAAAATTACAAACAGCGCACCCATATCCAGAACCCTTCCCATTCTCTCCGCAAGCGCCGCATCTAAACGTATTTTTATATTTGAAAAAGCTGAGGCGGTGCCCTGGGTGGCTCGGATGCTGTATGTCCTGCTACATCTTTAAGGGAAGTCACTAAAATGTCTTATAAAGCAAAAGAGAAGACAATAGTTGTATAACAGAAAGTTTGAATGGGTACCCTTTCTTCAGCAATTTTGACCTTGGCACAGGTTATATGCAGATCAAAATCGCAAGCAACGCACCCATACCCGTTCCCGCGCCCGTCCTCTCCGCAACGGTTGCACTTAAACCCATGTGGATATCGAGCATAGGTTAGGCGATGCCCTGGGTGGATCGGATGCTGTATGATCTGTTACATCTTTAACGCAAGTCACTAAAATGTCGTATAAAAGAAAAGAGAAAACAATAGTCGTATAACACAAAGGCTAAAATGGGTACCCATTCTTCACTCGTATCAACCGTGGCACAGCGTATATGCAGATCAAAATTGCAAGCAGCGCATCCATACCCGGAACCCTGCCCATCCTTTCCGCAACCGTCGCATATATACCTATTTTTATATTTAAAAAAGCTGAGGTCGTGATTTGGGTGGCTCGGATGACGTATAACCTGCTACATCTTTAACGCAAGTCACTAAAATGTCGTATAAAAGAAAAGAGAAGAGAGAAGACAATATGTGTATAAGAGAAAAGCTTTGAATGGGTACCCTTTCTTCAGCCATATTAACTTTGGCACAGGATGTATGCAGATCAAAATTGCAAGCAACGCATCTATGCCCGATCTTGCCAGCATCCTCTCCGCAAGTGCTGCATTTAAACCCAGGGCGGCTCGGAAGCTGGATGAGCTGCTGCATCTTCAACGCAGATCACTAAAATGTCGTCGCCCAGCTAGTACGGACGAAAAGAGAAGACGCTAGTTGCACGACAAAAAGCCTGGAGTGGGTACTATTTATAATGGGTGAATAGTCACAGGGAGAAGTCCTCTGATCGTCCTCCACACCGTTCAACTTTCGCTGGAATTTAAATACTTTTACAAGTCCGTCCAAGGCAAATGCGAATCATATACCAATACCCTATCGGCATCCTTCTTTTGCAAGTCCGTCTAACGCAAATAAATCTTATCTGCAAATGTGAATCATATACCAATACACTATCTTCCATAGTGTGGACGCAATAATTTTCTTGGCATCTAATTCTGTAAGTGCCGAAAGGCGTGAGAATAGATTTGTCAAGAATCCAAAATGTTGGAATGATTTTATGCTTTTTTTATATTGAATAAAGCGGTTCATAAAGGAGCTGTTGGAATGAATTGAGACTGTCAATTGAGCTAATTGAGTGGCCAAGAACATAATCTCTTTCGTCTTATATAAACACGGACGCCGCTATTCTCTCTACAAAAACGCAAGCGAAGGCATGTATAAAACATCATACCAAATCATTAAGCAGGGATCCACGAGACTGGAGCGGAAGTGATGGGAGATATGGAATGGCACAGCATTATATTATTATTATAATAGAATAATTAAATGTATTATATATTTATTAATGTATTTAGGTTTATTATATATGTTTATAATGTAATTAAATTTGTATTATTATATTATATTATATTATATTTATTATCATGTAAATAAATTTATATTATTATTTTATAATTAATATTATATTAAATTATAAATTATTAAATTTATTTTATTGTTATATTATATTATATATAAATAATTATTTTAAAATATATAATAATTATTATATTTTATTATTTATAGATTACTTGTTTTCTTATAACTTTTCTATATTGAATGGATTAACAAAAATATAACCATTATTGTTGGATTTGACCTCGGGATCCAACTCAAAAAGTTGGACTTGCAAATCAATTCCCAAAGACATAAATAAATAAATTTACAAATGATAACTTGATTGAATTATTTCTTGGTGGTATTAAGGATCATATCCAACATGAGATATGCATGTTTAATCATCTTATGGTATCTAATTCTTTTATCATGGCATATAAGATAAAGAAAAAAAAAAATGTCTCCTAGAAGGAAAGGGTTAAATAGTTTGTGAGAGAAGAGGATCCTAGCACAATCATTCCCTCAACCTACTAGATTGATTCATCCAAAATTTATAGAAAATAGAGTAAAATGGTTATTGGTTAATTGTGATAGAAAATACAATTTAGGATATAAATTTTATAAGTTCTATAGTGAAGTGCCTAGTGAGGAAGAAGAAATTTTAGACATCATCAATGAACTAAATGAGGAATTGGGAGATGCCTAAAAAACCATCTCTTTCCTTTCACTTTTTAGAATTAGCACTTTGAAAAATCTCGAGGTCGTAGGATTTTTGAAAAAAGAGAGTATCAATATTGATAGAATTAAGCAAAACTCACAATTTTATCGACAAGAAGTTAGTTTAGACTTGGTATGTGAATGGAAATAGAGGACCAAAAGGAAATCAAAAGTGGTAACTTTTATTTTTTTTTTAAATGCTCTAAGATGGGAAATTGAAGATAGCCACACTCACAAATTGAAGATGTGATATAAAAATGATTTGCAATCCTTATAATCTAGTTTCTAGACTAGTTTTATTTTTAAATGGTGGAGATTAAGAGAGTCAAATAAGGGGAGCACACAGTTCTCCTATTTTTCATAAAAAATATGATAGTGTTTGGTGTGCTTGCTCTAAAATGTTGACTTTATTAAGTATTTCACAAGTCACTTTGATGGAAAATCAAACAACATCATGTATTTTATGCCTTTTTTTGTTAATTTTAATTGATAGATAATTTTTAAATAATTTTCAAAGTGGAAACATCATAAAAATAAAAGGTTGAGCATGCTCCCCTTATTTTCTTAAATAAAATAAAAAATAATGTTTTTTAATGTGTATAGAATAGAGAAACGAATGTAAAAATTTAATTTATTTCAAATTTGGATAAATGGATAAAAAAGGACTCTAAAAATACTATACATAGGTTTTTGGTACAAAATAATACATTGTCAAAATAAATTAGATATCAAAACTTAAAAAAATTGAAATATATTAAAATTATATATTTTTAGAAAGGTAAGAGAGAGTTTGATGTCATTGTGGAATTTTTTAGATCGAAATTGAATTATGTGTAAACTTGATGGAGATCACACTTGGAATTCATTTTTGTTTCAAAATTTATAGAAAGCATTTATTTGGCATTGACTTACAAGTCCAACCCTTTGAGTTGGATGCCAAATATAATCCAACAATAATAGTTAAAATTATCCAAGGTAAGTTATAGTATGAGAACATTGTATGTGTTTATTTATATTTGAGAACTAAAATTGGTTAAAAATCATATGCATCCCATGGGTTTTAACCAACTTTCTTTGTTTTACCTTAAAAACTACGCATTATATGACATATAATCACACTTTTATAGTTTTGAGAAATAAAGATCATTGTTTGACTAATAAATCACCTTTTCTTATTTTATTGATACAAAATATTAAAATTGTATATTTTTCTATTGAATCCATAGTTTGAATGATTATTTTCATATTTTGAAGAATTTAAATTTCATAATTACTAATCATTTTTTTATTATTTTGATCAATTAGATCTATAACTTAAAATATCATACCAAAAGAATTGATAAAAAAACTAAAATATTAGATTAGCGTGAAGACTAGTTCTAGATAAGAAAAAAATGTGTAATTTAGATTTTAAGTCTTTGAGTTGTGTTCTCTTCAAAGCTATAAGTCATACATTCTAGTTTTAGATCTATAAGTTATAAAGATAATTTTCTTATGAATACCTTGTTTTTATAAATAATGTTAAAACATTTATCTCATACTCAAGGACCTTCTTAGAATCATTATTCTATTGCTAAGTTAAGAGTATTCATAAAAAATTTCATACTACACTATGATAGAAAGAGTGATAATTCATTTCACCCATCAACATAGTATACTATGCATCCATTCTATTTTTAAGGTTACTTGAAACCACACAAAAAATGCTCTTCTTATACTTTCATGTTATTTTTGACAAGCGTTATGTTTCAATATTATTGCACTAGGTTAAGTTTATTCAGTAATCTTGTCTTGTACATATTTTTCTAATTATGTTTTTATTATTTTTATGTTTTGTTTTTATTGTTTTTATGTTTTAATCTTTGTGTTCCCTCTTATTGTTGTTGTCTTCAGCCAATAGAATGATGGGTTATTAAATTATTATTTCATACTCATAAAAAAAAAAAAAGATATTGATGCCTCCGAGCTAAAACATAAAAATTAATTTCTATATTAGTATACAAACCCTATGTTTACCATTGATCTAATGGAATTTCAATTAAATATTTCATGATTAAGGTTATAGTATAGGTGTTTGTGTTAAATAATGTTATTTTCATGTTGTATAGGTCGGTGTCTTAGTGTACATCACAAAATACATTTATCTAATGTGTTTAAATAATAGGAAATATAATAGCATCACTATATTGGTTCAATTCACCATTACGTAATTGTTACATCATTTAGTGTAAGTTCTTAGTTTGTTTTCATGCATTTACTCATGGTTTGGTGCCCTTATATGAAGTCTAGTTCAATATTAGAAGGTACTATATTGGTGGAATGATTGAATACAACCATAAACTATGACTACTTAAATCCTTGTTCTCTACCTAATACATATTCTCTTTGGTGAAAATTCTCAAATTATAGCCTCACAAAAATTATTCACACTTTAGGCTATAATTGATTATTTTCTACTTATAGCTAGTAGGTAAATAAGTCAAAGAACATTCTTTATTCTCAAAATTCTAGTGTTGTCACCTTTCCTAGTCTGCACTATTGTTATGTTCCCACCATTCCAATAATCCCTTCATTTCCCCTATGTATACTAGCTTCCATCTATCCACTTTCTCTATATACTATCTTTTAGGAGCATATGTCAATTATTATGATGGTATATTAGAGTGGGAAGTCATCCTCCACATTTTCTATTCACCCAATATGTACTAGCCAATAGATCCTCTTGTCTCACACATATACCATTTATCTTCATTTTT
>VDFB02380372.1:0-22446 GCA_007258455.2 Sequoia sempervirens | reverse complement strand
AAGCGCCTAGCCCTTGGCAGCTACTTCAGCCCACCGCCACGGTCATGTGGGTGACTAGGGCTCCGGCCTAGCCCCTTGGTCACGCACATGACTAGGGGCCGAATTTTTTTTAGCCCCTAGGACTGCATGCAGGCCTTATTGGGTAGTTTGGAGCACTTTCATGGAATAGGGCGTAACTTTTGCATACAATCTTCATTTTTCAAAAAAAAAAATAGGCATCAAAAAGTTGGTTATGGGAATTATCCAATGTTACAGGTTTGATTTACTGGTTTTTCTATTTTGATGCTTTTTTCGACCTCTGAAGTCAGATGAAGTAGTTTTTTGCTTCAGAGGGCATATCTTTTGCCTCGGTTATCCATTTTTCACCATTCTCGCGACATCAAAAAGCTAATCCAATCCTCTACACAAATCTAAGGTCAATTTTTAATCATGGAGGTAGATGTGAACATTGGTTTGTGCATGCACTCTTTTTTGTTTTCATGCACTAGGTTTGCATTTTCTCTTTAATTTATGCATGTTTTGCATGTTCTCCTTTTTACAATCGTGGGGTATTGTAATAAATGAACTTATATAAAGTTCCTTCAAGGGGGGTTCTCGCATAATAATTTGATTAGAGTGTAGTTGCATTGCATCCACTTTTATCTCATCTCCATATTGATGACAACTCACATGAGCTATATCTAGATTCTGTAGTTTCTTTTGGCCACATATTTCTCATAGCTTGACACATTTTGGTTTGCATCAGTTCACATCTTAGATTGAAAGCCTATGGTTAATGATCCTGAATTGCATCAGATTTGCATTGGGTCACATCTCAATTTGAGGGTCATTCATTTTATGGTTAATGTTCCAGAATATTCATGGTACTTGCTCCATGGATCTGTTTTTGTCACAGTTTTTCATCGACATCGATATACACGTAGCTTCTAGATTCTTTCACCATATCATTCCCTCTTATGGGGGGGATCATTTATTCATCTACTATTGCTTCATAGATTCTAGGGTTGTTCCAGTTTGTGAGTTTTCTAGTGTTCCTTGGCATCGGGTCTGTTGTTGCATTATCATGATTCCTCTTGAGTCCTTCAGTGATTCTCATATGGTTTCTTGTAAACAAAGGTATCTTTCCTTTCTTTCCAGATTCAGGATTCCAGTGTTACTCTACCAGTGCTTCTTTGCAACAGGTCATCTCATTGAGGGGGGGTTTTGTCCTACTGGGTTTTCTCCTCTTTCCCATTCATTGCATTTGTACATGGGTACCTAACATGGCCTTTTAGCTGGGACCCATTCATGCATTCATGCATTCATCCTAGCATTAGGTGCATGCTTTTTAAGTCTCCCTAAGTTGCACTTAAGGGGAGGTGTTGCTGTAATTAATTATTTAATTACACTTTATTAAGTTTACTTAGGTAATAATTAGTTTACTTAATTAATAAGTAAGCTTTATTTAGTTGAGCTAGTTTTAGGTCAACATTTGGTTTTACCTTTAGGGTTATGCATACACTCCTTTTATAAATAAATTTATCCCTTGTAATTTCTCAAGTCATGAATAAAATTCATTTGCACATCTTAATGCAAATTGCTTTTCTTTTATTTGTTTTTCTCTTGTGGAAGGTATTTTTTGGTTTGCATGTCTGATCTTGGTTTCTAACATTTTATGTAGATGTCATTCTATGTGCTTCTTTATTTGGAAAACTAGCTCCTAGTATGAGATCTATATGATGACTGATACTCTGGATTGGCAACAGTCCATCTAGTACATTCTCTGATATGATATCTTCATATTATGTCAATAATTATGCAACTTCTTCACTCTCTATGGTAGAATTATCTACCTTTGGTTTACTACCCTTCTTTGGAATCAATGTAAAAAACATGTTCTCATTCCTCGATGCATCAATAATTTTCCTTCCATTTACCAAATATAGTCTGGCAGTGCCACAAAATTCAGTCTTCTTCTCTTCTTCCAAAGCTATCAACTTGATTCTCTTTCCATTTGATGTCACAATATAAGTATTCCTTCTTCCATCATGAATTTATTTCTTATCATATTGCCATGGTCATCCTAAGAGTAAATGACATGCATCCATAGGCATAACATCACACAATACTTCATCCCTATATGACCCAATATGAAATTTCACCAAACATTGTTAATTCACTAATATCTTATGATCATCCTGAATCCATGCTATCCTATAGGGGTTTGGATGTTTCAATATTTTTAAATTCAACTTGGTTACCATCTCTTATGAAACTAGATTATCAGTACTACCACTATCAATGATAACTTTACATACCTTTCCTCTAGACTTACATCTAGTTCTGAACAAACTTTTCCTTTATGGTGGTTCTTCAGTTACTTCTTCATGCATCAATTCTCTCCTCATCACCAAGGATTCACATTTCTCTGGGTTTCCACATGAATTAGGGGATCTAGCATGTTCTTCCTCCACATATGTTGCTCTTTCGATATGCTTAGGTTTCTTCCTAGTACTTCCTTGATGACACTCAAATGCTCTATGTCCTTCACCCCCGCACTTGAAATAGGTTCCTTTGAATGGTCTTCTCTCTGATATTCATTCATCTCTGTGGAATCCATCATTGTGGTAAGAATTGTGACCTCCTCTATTATTGTGGTAGAAATTTCTATCCTCTCTTCCTCTGTGGTATGATTTGGCTTCCTTTTCCTCACTCTAGTAGGGTTTCACATATATGTTCTACTCCACATAAGGTTTTCTTTCTCTGGACTCAGGTCCATTCTTCTAAAATCTTCCTTTTGCACTTCTCTACATTTTTTCAAATTTCTTGTTCAACTTCTCTTCCACCTTCAATGCAAACTAGTATGCTTCTTCAACAGATGTTATCTTTACCAACCTTAATTCTTCTTGAATGTTTGTTCTTAATCCATTGATATATCTTGCAACCTTTTCTTTACTTGCTTCACTATGATCGATTCTTATTATCATCTTGTAGAATTCCTCAATATACTCCTTCACAAATCTTTCTTTTTGTCACATGTTCTGCAATCTCTTCAACAATTCAAGTTATAATCTGTTGGTATGAATTGATTCTTCAAATTTTTCACAATTCTTTCCCACATGATGATTCTTTCTTTGCCTCTTTTGTTTCGGTCCAATTGAACTTCTTTCCATCATAATGTAGCATGTCCCTTCAACTTTGTATTCACAAATTTGACTCTTTTTGGATCTTCAATTTCATTGATCCAATCAATCAATTCTTCAGGATTCAAATTTCCTACGTAATTTTAAATTTCAACTCTATGTCACTTTCCAATCTTTGAAATTGCTTTCAACATCTTTACTTGATCTGATTCTTCTTCTTCTAGGGTTTCTATAATTTGATTCACATGTTCTTCTTCATCATCGCTTTCATCATTTTTCCTAGGGTTTATGCCTCACCTTCAATCCTCCTTGAAAGCATCTAACCTTATTGGCATCTCACACATCATTTCCAAAATTTCATCCATTCTTCCAACAACGTTCGCCATAGAATATGCTCTCCTTGGAAGCATATCTCCCCTTGACTCGGTGGAACTACCTCAATTCAAAGATCTGACTACAAGGCAACTACCTCACAATCGACAATCAGTTGAAGACAAATGTAGTCTACCTCAGTTCAACGACCTGTTCACCTCAAGGAATCCCTTCAGGAATCAAAAAATCACTTTAATACCACTTGGTGCAATAATGGTAGGAGGGTTCTAGAAGGAACAGTTTGAACTATGTAGCAATGAGCTAACACAGTGGAAACAACTCAAAAAATTGATATGTGAACATGAATCTTCATTAATATAGGATGCTTACATGCAACATTGTTCGTAAGGGTGAATTACAAGGGCTCGCAGGACTTGCCTTATAGGCGAGCACAAACATACAACTAGCCAGATAGGCCTTATTACATGTCCTTGAAGGGTTTTTTATGTGAAAAGTAATGATCATAATCTTATCCTAAAACTACTTACTCGGTGATGATCCTAAATGATTACAAATTCTTATAAATATGCTCATCAAGCTCCAAAATAAATATACGTTGGCCACAAGGGTTAATAATCCACTAAATGATCAAACATGAAGGTAGGCCACAAAACATGAATAGAAAACTCCACGCGAGTAGATGTAACTTGTAGATCTCCAAGATAGGTCCCAATGAACCCAAGATACTTTAGGTTTGCACAATCTAGAATAGGTTCGCACTAAGAATTTGGACCCAGTTGGCCCCGAATGCTCTAACTGGTAACACACTAAAATTTTGAGAGCGATAACTTTCAACAGACAATTGAAAATGATGTGAAATTTGGATATGTGATAGATGTCGATGTATAGGTGCTATATCCTAATTTTTGAGCTAAGAAACAACAATGCGGTGAAATGTTGAATGAAACTACTACTGAATGCAATGCAAAAAAAAGAACTATTTTTGGTTGATATAGGATTGCTAAGTTACAACCAAGGATGCTCTTGCATCAGATTAAAATTGATTAGTTTAATCTTGGGACCCTATATGTGTGCCTATGAAAGGATGTTATAACAAGATATTTTTTTCCTTTTATCTATGTCTATTAGTGTTATTGAATTAATAAATAAAATATGTAAATACATAAGTGAATATGTGTGTTGTGTATAGAGACAATTGCATATATGGGAAGTGTATATAAGCATGGAATTATAAGTATGTATATATACATGTAAATATACATATATGTAAAAATATATAGCTATAAAAAATATATGTATATGTGTATGCGAGTACACATATTTAATATACAAGTCTTAAACTTAAAAAAGGATGGTATATAATCTATAAAAAACAACACCATTTTATTACTGAAGTATAAAATAAGACTTGAGAACTTTTTCTCAATGTGATTATGTGTTTGATTAACCATATCAATGTGAAATATGCTTGTTGATAACTAGTTTGAGAAAGAGGTTTATGAACATATGACACATATTATTTATTTTATTTATTATTAAAATATTTTGCAAAAGTAATGCAAAATCACTACTTACATTGGACCGGTTCATAGTTTCTATTTATTACATTTAGTTAGATGGGTCATACTTAGCTAGATGGAATGTAGATTTGTATGGTCGATTGTTTGTAATTAGAACACACCATGAGTTCTTAGATGACATGGTGAGTCATGGAGATCCTTTGGATCTACTACCCTCATGAAGGGTAGGACTACTTCCACTTGGAAGATGTTCAATGAACCACCAATTTGTGGTTGGAGAAAAAGTACTCGAGTGATTCAATCTCCCTCTCACAATTGACATGTCAAAGAATTTTTTATTAGATACAATAATTGATTTCATTGAGATTGTATTATTGACATTGTACTTGATGATTCAAAAACATGTCCTTATTATGCATGTAGTATTATTGATTGTATGTATTTCATGTTATTATTATGATGTTGTATTTGAAATGAAATATTAAATAATATTTGTAAAGTGTAACTTTTGAAAAAGGACTATGATCAAATAATTTAATGAAGTATAGTTATTTTTTATTAAGGAAATGTTGTTATGTTCTATACTTGTAAAATTTATTCTAGAAAAATGTTGTATAATATAGTTTCTTCATGAGATAATGTAATTAATTGATTTATTTTTTATAAAAATGCATTTTTGAGTTATATATGAACACTCCTTATAGAGTATGAGAGAAATAAATATCATTGTGATATAGGATATTATTAGAGATAAAGTAAATCAATTTTTAGATAGAAAACATGTAGTTCATTACAACATTTAATATGTATAGATGAAATAACCTCCCATAAGGTCAATTTATAGGTTTTGATGATAGATGATTAATGATTGAGATTGAAGTTTGAGATTAATAGATAGGGTTGTATGAGATATTTGAAGAAATTGGGATCCTTCAATTGACACCTTGTGATTAGTGCGCTTGGAGAGGCTAAGGATCAAGGAGATTTGGATGGCTATAATTATCTTAATTTGGTCAAATGGTGGAGTTTGAATTTCCTCACACATATGTGAGAAGGACCATGGGTGTATTTGATTTATCCCACACATGTGAAAGGTGTTAACTTTCTACTACCCTGAAGGTGCTATTAACCAGGTCGATATTCCTATTCCTTATGTATAGCAAATTAAACTCTTAGTTGGAAAGAATGAATAAAAACAAAAATAGCACTATTCACCACTTAATTTGCAGCGGAGTATAAAAGAAATGGAAAAACAAAATAATCACAACACAAATCGTTTTTGGACAACCGTCCCTGGAAAAACCCCAATCTGGGGAAAACCAGTTTGATAATTTTATTATCAAATCTGCAGTTGAGAACGATTACAATAGTTTGCTTAATACTAGCAATTCAGGCACTCTTCATCTGCCACTATTCGAACCTCCCTCTAAAACTCAGAAGCTGGAAGCTTTACTTCTCAATTACTGCTGTAAAACTTTTCTGGTGTCATCCCCTGAAGACTCAATCGTTCCAGATCAGAAAAGAAGAACAAAACTAGAATCCTCGACTCCCTTTTATAATCTCTCATTCAGAAGTGAATGGCCACGAATGGAAGTTGAAGAGACCCAATCGGTGGTTAAGACTAACTAGAGGACTTCCACAATCTTCTTAAGGAAAACGATTGACCTTCTGCATTCCTCTGTGTTCCCAGCCTTAGTGACACCTTCTAAGACTAGAACACTTGTCCGAGCTACAATGTTTAACACTCCCTCTTAGCGAGGAAGTGGTTCTCTACAACACCCAACTTATCCCTGAAGAAAATAAACTTCCCTCTATTCAGGGCCTTCGTCAGAATGTCTGCCACTTGCTGATCCGTAGACACATAATGTAGTCGAACTGATCCACGCTGTACACAATCCCTAATGAAGTGATATCTGATGTCAATATGTTTTGATCGATCATGGAATACTGGATTCTCAGATAACTTAATGCAACTCTGATTATCACAGTAGATAATGGTCGACTTCATCCTCTAACCAAACAATGCCACTAATAGTTTCCGAAGCCAAACTGCTTCACAAGTAGCCATGCTTGCTGCCATGTATTCTGCTTCTGCAGAGCTTAATGCAACCGACTTTTGCTTCTTGCTGTACCAAGAAACAACCCCTGATCCAATGCTGAAGCAACACCCTGAGGTGCTTTTCCGGTCTACTGCATTACCTGCCCAATCTGCATCAGTGTAACCTACCAACCTGACACCATCACTTTGAGTATATTTCAATCCATACTCAATCGTACCTCGTAGATATTGCAGCACATGCTTTGCTGCTGTCCAATGTACTCTCTTTGGTTCCACCATGAACTGACTAAGAGTGTTGACAGCAAAGCAAATGTTCGGCCTTGTGTTGACCAGATACATGAGAGAGCCAATGAGCTGTCTATATAATGTGGGGTCTACTGCCTCCTGCTTTGATGCATCAATTTTCTTCCAATTAGTTATCATAGGAGTAGACATGGGTCTACAGTCCAACATCCTAAATTTCTTTAGGATCTCCAAGGTATATTTTCCTTGACCAAGGAAGATTTCTCCATCTGACTGCCACACCTCAAGTCCTAGAAAATAATGCATCAACCCCAAGTCTTTCATTTCGAACTCAACTGCTAAGTCCCTCTTACAATCTTCTATGAGCCTTGGTGACCCAGTCAAAAAGAGATCATCTACATACAACACAAGAAGTAGTGGTTCATTTCCAACCATAAGATAGTATAGATTTGAATCTGCGTCACTCTTCACAAAGCCCATCTCCTGCAAGTAGCTATCAATGCGACCATACCAAGCTCTAGGGGCTTGCTTGAGTCTGTATAGTGCTCTTTTTAATTTGCATACATGAGTTTCTCTCCCAAATGTCTCGAAGCCCTCTGGCTGTTCGATGTACACCTCCTCTTCTATGACCCCATTCAAGAACGCCGTCTTGACATCCATCTGATGGATCTGCCATCCCATCTGTGCTGCAAGAGAGATCACAGTTCTGATGGAAGTATACCTAGCTACGGGAGCAAACGTCTCTTCATAATCTATTCCCTCTTTCTGAGAGAAACCCTTGGCTACAAATCTGGCTTTATATTTGTCAATGCTACCATCTGCAGCATGCTTGATTTTGTAGATCCAACGGGAACCAATCACTTTCCTATCCAAGGGTCTAGGTACCACCTCCCAAACATCATTACGCAAGATGGAGTCGTATTCTTCTACCATAGCATCCTGCCACACTTGGTGTAGTGCAGCCTCCTTATAGTTGGAAGGCTCACTATCTATGAGCTGACTCATCAAAGCCACGTAATCTGCATATTTCTTAGGTGGTCTCCTATCCCTGGTGTTTAATTTAGGAGCTCCCACGAACTCTTGTCCATCTCTCAATGTTTGAAGTTCCTTATCATTCCTATTCCCACTTATAGTGGTTGGAGCTTCAAGCTCAACATGTTGCTGCTCCATATGCTGTGAACTTTCCTCAACACTTGCATCTAAATTCTGTGCTTGAAGTTGTTGATCAGCTTTTGGAGCTTCTTCTTGCTGACTTTGATCGACTGCTAGCAGTGCGCGAGATCTCATGAAGGCTTTCTCTTCTAGGAATTTAACGTCCCTTCTCACAACGATCTTCCTAGTTCCTGGAATGTAGATCCTGTATGCCTTAGATGTTTCGCTGTATCCAACGAAATACCCCTTCTCTGCAGTTGAGTCTAGTTTGGTACGCTTCTCACTGGGAATGTGACAATAAGCGATGCTGCCAAAAATTCTAAAATGACCAACTTCTGGCTTCTTCCCCGTAAATGCCTCCTCGGGTGTCATCTTTCCCAATACTTTGTGTGGAATTCTATTTTGAATGTATACTGCAGTGCTACATGCTTCTGCCCAAAGATGTCTAGGCATGTCTTGATCATATAGCATGGCCCTAGCTGCTTCAACTATTGTTCTATTTTTTCGTTCTGAGACCCCATTCTGTTGCGGATTATATGGAGTTGTCCACTCTCTCTTGATTCCTTCCTTAGTGCAGAATTCTTTGAAGGTTTTCTCGATGTATTCACCCCCATTATCTATACGAAGAACCTTTATCTTCTCTCCTGTCAAATTCTCTACAAGAGCCTTAAACTCTTGGAAGTGACTGAAGACTTCATCTTTTGTCTTCAAGAAGTAAATCCAGGTCTTCCTGGAGAAGTCATCAATAAAGGTTACGAAGTATTCATAACCCCTGAGAGACTTAGTGGACATGGGACCACAAATGTCAGAGTGTATCAACTCTAAAACTCCCTTGGCTCTACTGTCACTCCTAGGAAAAGCTGCCTTGGAAAACTTTCCAAGTACGCATCCTTTGCATACATCATCATGTTCTGTACTTACTTCTGGAATTCCTGTGACAGTCTCCCTAAGCAACTTAAGTGCTTCATGATGAATGTGACCCATTCTTCTATGCCACAACTCTCCCAAATTTCTGTTACTGTTGCTGCTAGCTAGTGCCATCAGATCTTCAACCTGCAGCTTATATAACTTATTGCTTCTGACTCCAATCTGTTTTGCTGACTTCCAATTCTGATGTTTCAAATACACCTTCTGTCCTCGAAAGAGTACATCATACCCTTTGTCTTGAAGAGTAGATACTGAAATCAAATTCATCCCCATTCCTGGTACATGTAACACATCTGTAATCTGGAGATTCTTGCCTGACTCCCTCTGAACTGTGACTGTTCCTCTCCCAACTGGAGTACACTGGGATTTGTTGGCCATTTGTATCTGGAAGTCTATCTGCTCTGCTTTGTAGCTTGAAAAATACTCTCTAACTCCTGTCATGTGACATGATGCCCCACTATCGATGTACCAGACTCCTGTGGTGGTCGAGCTCGATAGGCAAGCTACAAGAGTGAACTCATCTTCAAGTCTTGAAGACAGTTCATCAACATCTGCTGAAGCTGCTGTGTGTTGTTTTTTTTTCTTGTCACCCTTCTTTCTATTCGGACATTGACTGACATAGTGTCCATGTTGATCACAGCCAAAGCACTTAATTTTGCTTAAGTCTTTCTTTTTCTTATCTCCCTTCTCTTCTTTGGAGTTAGGCCCTTTGTTCAAGCCTTTCTTGGGTTTTCCCTTTCCTACAAGAGCAACATTTTCGTCATCCTCACCCTTCTGGCCTTTACTGCTGCCTGCACAGACAAGGCTCAACCTGAGCTCTTCTTGAGTAAAATCACTCCAAAGGCGATCCCAGTCAGGTAGGTCATGCCGACCATTAATCACTTGGACAAAGATGTCCCACTGTTTTGAGAACCCATTCAGGGCTGTTCTCACGAGCTCATCATCACTTATTTTTTCTCCGACAGCTGCTAACTCATCTTTGACTTGCCTGACCCTGGTGAGGTAACTGACAACTCCTTCTCCCTTGTTCTGTCTGGTGTTTCGTAGCTTCTCTCTAAGAATCAATTTCCTGTTGACAGTGGCACTCTGGAACAGTTTCAGGATTGCATCCCACATCTTTTTGCAGGTATCTAATTCTGCAATATGATGAACAATGTGATCTTTAACTCCGTCTTGGATAATATGCCTAGCTTTGGCATCCTGCCTACGATAGACTGCTAAATCCTTCGGATCTGTGGGTACGGTAACAATGGTTGTTGCAAATTCCTTAAGGTCGTGCTCCTCCAACAACAGTAATATTCTGGATTTCCAGATACCAAAGTTAGATGCACCATCTAGTCTGTCTTGATCTCTCAAACCAACTGAAGCCATTTTCTGAAACCCGCGAACAATAACTCCAATAAATTTTCTGCTCAGAAGAAATCTAACTTCTGTTCTTTATAGCTCTGATACCATGTTAACTTTCTACTACCCTGAAGGTGCTATTAACCAGTTCGATATTCCTATTCCTTATGTACAGCAAATTAAACTCTTAGTTGGAAAGAATGAATAAAAACAAAAATAGCACCATTCACCACTTAATTTGCAGCGGAGTATAAAAGAAATGGAAAAACAAAATAATCACAACACAAATCGTTTTTGGACAACCGTCCCTGGAAAAACCCCAATCTGGGGAAAACCAGTTTGATAATTTTATTATCAAATCTGCAGTTGAGAACGATTACAATAGTTTGCTTAATACTAGCAATTCAGGCACTCTTCATCTGCCACTATTCGAACCTCCCTCTGAAACTCAAAAGCTGGAAGCTTTACTTCTCAATTACTGCTGTAAAACTTTTCTGGTGTCATCCCCTGAAGACTCAATCGTTCCAGATCAAAAAAGAAGAACAAAACTAGAATCCTCGACTCCCTTTTATAATCTCTCATTAAGAAGTGAATGGCCACGAATGGAAGTTGAAGAGACCCAATCGGTGGTTAAGACTAACTAGAGGACTTCCACAATATTCTTAAGGAAAACGATTGACCTTCTGCATTCCTCTGTGTTCCCAGCCTTAGTGACACCTTCTAAGACTAGAACACTTGTCCGAGCTACAATGTTTAACGAAAGGATCACATGTGGATGTGGTATTTGTTGAGTGATATCTCTCATACATGTGTAAGAATCATGTGCATAAAATGGAGGGTGTTGATCTTCCTAGAGAAAATAAACAATTGATATTTTAGGGGTTATTTTATAGATAAGTGGGATGGATGCGACACATGATTAACTATATTAATGTGTAATATTAATTAAATTAATCATGATTTGACTAGTGCAAATTATTAATTAAATTAATTAGTTGAGCTTAGGGAATTAATGAAGTGAGAGAAAAAGATGAAATTAAATAAATATGTTTCTTTTATATTATTTTTGGGGATGTGCATGATGGATTTAGATAAATAAATTTTAGATTTATTTATCTAGGGTTGGACTTTAGAATATGGATTGATTAGTTGATTAAATAGTCTTGATTTATTAAATTAATGCTAGAAAAATGATTAGATGAATTACATAAATAATTAAAATTAATATTATTCAATGTTAGGAGATAAATTGAGGAAATTAACTAAATAACTAAAAGTTAACTAGTAAATTTAGGAGTGATATTTTAGATTAGATTGATGATAATAAATTTTTTGAGAGATGATTTTGGATGTTTGTACTTCCAATAAACACTAATTTAATATGCAGTCGAAAGTTGTTATTCCAAGACCTTTGTAATTATCACAACACCACCACATATAAACAAACCATGTATGTTATATCACAACTTATTATCACATCACAACATGTAAGTCTATGTATATGATGTAACACAATACTTAAAGCTCACAACAATTCACTATAGTGTACATTTCAAAAAAAATCTTCCTACACATACACTCTATAGGTGAATCTCAACCAAGTCCCAACATGTAAACCTTTGATTCGACTTCTTTAAAGTGAATGAACAATTGAACTATAAATTTTTTATTTTAGACTTTTACCTTTGATATCAACTTAGATATATTTAATTTATCACACAATAATAAAATAATTCAATGTATTAATCACCTTATCTATAGAAACATTTAATTTCTCTTTCAATTTTTAACTCATACTACAATGCAATACACTACACTACATATATATTTGCATAAACCTCTCCAAATTATTATTTTTAATCCACACACACACACACGAATAATATTATCTTTGAATTCATACTTTGAAAAAATCAGCTTTCTAATTAATAATTAATATTTTATGTTTTGACATCAAGATGCATAATTTAGAATGACAACAAGGGGGAGAAGCATTTATGTCATGAATGCGAAAGAATAGTTGAAAACAAAATTATTTAGAATAGACATTGTAAAATATATATAAAGATCATAACTCTAAGGTAAATAAAATATGTAATAAATAAAATGGTTGTATAGTAAAATAAAGTAAAGTAACCAAAGCTTTTAATATGTAGTAACTGAAATAACTATATAATAAAGTTAAGTATACTATTTTTTTAAATATAGTAAACAAATAACTCTAAAGTAGAATAAAGTGACTCTCAAATGAAAAAAAGATATATTTATCTAGAAGATGAAAGAAGATATAATTTCAAAATATTTATCCATCATAAATAACAAATTTAATATTGACAACTCTAAAATTATCTACGGTCTTCTAAATAAATATCTTTAAAATATCTATCTTAATATGCATCCATTTATAATATATAAATATCATCCTCATCAAGCCACAGCCCACTCAAAAAAAAAAAGAAAACCTTATTCTATCTGTTTCATGTTGTACTTATCTTTACATTTAATCCTCTAATGGAAAGTCTACTTCCCCCAACCTATGAGCTTTCATTCGAGTGTATTCTATAATTGTTAGTGTTATATTTTATGAAAAAATAGCTTTCAATACCTAAAAAAAAATATCAATCCTCTCTTATATGAAGAATAATATTGTTAATAATAATTAGTAGTATTATATTTTATGAAAAAATAGCTTTCAATACCTAAAAAACTATCAATACTGCTCTTACATGAAGAATATTATTGTTAGTAATCAAATATTATTGTTAATAATCAATTATCAATGATGTGCAAGAGGGGGGACTAAGACATTTGGGGTGGTTGACCCATTTATTTAGAGGAGTGAGGTGACATTGGAATATAAAAAACATTAAACGGTCGGTTGGCAAAGTAGTAAATATTGCCGACTACAAAAGTGTCTGTTTCATGACGGCAGGTATCTTAAACTTCACAGTCAACTGAATCGGACGGATAAGGTTTATCCTAGAATGCCGGTAGAACCAGTTTTTTTTTTTCTTTATAATATATTTTCCTCCAAAATATATTAAGGCTCTGGATTAGTGCTCGATCAACAGTGGGCATTTATTTGTGTGGAGTTAAGGTGTAACCAATGTCTTGGTTGCCTCGCTTGCTTTCATGGTTAGGATCATATTCCTCAGAGATTATGCCTGGGAGGATCCATCCTAAGGACCCACATCTCCTAGCCAATGTTTTGATTGGAGATCGCTTCTGCAAAGAATCAGTCACAGCATTGACTGTGTGGAAGAAGTCCCTCATGTTCAGCTGCAATGGTTTCACAGTGTTTGATCCAGAGGGGAATATAGTTTTCAGAATTGATAACTATTACTCTGATCCCAATGACCATGCTCTTCTCATGGATGCTGCAGGAAATTCTCTTCTAACCATGCGGCACAAGGTATGTGGATTTTAGACGTATTGTATGTTATAGTTGGTATGAGTTTTCCACAATTAATGACATAGATGTATGATAGTTTTTGGTTTTGATTTAGAATATTTATCAATCCATCACACTTAGTAATCCATGATGAGAAAGAAGAGAGATGTTTGTATTCTAAACGTCGATTGAAAACTAATATGCATGATAGCTTTTGGTTTTAACTATGCATATTTTTCAATATATGTTTCGGATCACACTCAGTAATCCATAATGAGAAAGAGGAGAGATGTTTTTGTTTTGAATGTAGATTGAAAAAAAAAAATTGTATGATACTTTTATTTTTAACTATATATATTTTTCAATCTATATTTCATATCACACTCAACAATCCATCATCAGAAATAAGAGTGATATTTTGTGATCTAAATGTTGATTGAGAAATCTACACTAAACAATCCATAATAAGAAAGAGGAGAGACGTTTTTGTTCTGAATGTAGATTGAAAAATAAGATGTATGATAGCTTTTGGTTTTGATTATATATATTTTTCAATCTACATTTCGGACGACAATCAATAATCCATCATAAAAAAAAGGAGAGTGATATTTGTGATCTAAAAATCGATTGAAAAATATACATAATTAAAACCAAAAACTATCATATATCTCTATTAGATGTTATTAAAAACTATCTTATATCTCTATTATATGTTATTTATCATTTAAGATATTTAAAGTTTCAAATGCAAATTGTTTTATTTCTTTCCATTGCTATGACAGAGATTCAGCTTGCACCATGAATGGGAAGCATTTCTAGGAGATAAGATTGATGGTCAGAAGCCATTGTTTGTGGTAAGAAGGCGTTTTCTCCTTCCCAGTAAGGTCTTAGCACAGATATTTGTCAGTTCAATAAATCAAAAGAGCCACCCAGATTACCAGATTGAAGGATCTTATGCCAAGACATCCTGCACTGTTTACAACAGCTCCCGAAGTGTAGTTGTAGAGGTTTGTATCTGTTTTAATGTTTTATACTTCTTATATGGTGTTATTATCATATATTAATATGATAATTTATAGAAACTGTGTAATAGGGTTGATTTATATTTCATGAGTAATGATTTATAAGAATTTTTTTAATCGCGATGTAAATAAAAATGAATTGTTATAACTTTTTGAACGTTTATTCATCTAATAAATAAGATTTCATGATTAAAAAAATCTCAATAAATCATCACATAAATTTTATTTAATGTTCAATACTGAGTTGTAAGGGTTCCATTGCTGTTTTCATTTTCAGATGAGAAGAAAACAGGTGACATCAGAGATAACACTGGGAGGAGATGTACTGAGTGTGATTGTACAACCTGGCTATGATCAGGCTTTTGTTATGGGGTTTATTGCTATGCTCCACCATATCATGTCGCCTAATTACAGCAGATCGATGTACTAAGAACACCCAGAGCCACAACAAAAGTTCAACTTATTCGGTCTTGCATATAATCTGCATCAAGTATGTAAGTTGAACAGGAGTGAAGAAAGAAAACTTTGAAAGAATTCTATCAAATACTTTATTGTTGTGTTAACTGACAGAGAATGGTCCCTACATTTTTGTAGGGATTCTACATAGACAACTGATCACAGTTTTGAAGAAACTGATTGTAAACTATGATGTAAAGAAATTAATCAGGCAATACAAGTTGCAGAGCATGAATGCTGTTCGTTTACAGAGATAAGTTTGATTTTATTCTTTATAATAAAAAGATGCTAGAGGAAAAGGCTGGTAAAGGAAACAATGAATAAAACAAAAGCGGCCGGGGAGGAACATACAAAACTTTGCCTTCCAAAATGGAAAGCATAAACAACAAGGCCTCTAATTTTGTAAGGCCTGACTATTTTGTGATTTTAGTTGTATCATATGTGGTTAATTTGTTATTGGTAGTTTGAGATACCTTGGGACAACTGCATATCTGTTCTTAATCTTGGATTCATGGATATTAAATGATAGCAGTTGGTTATTTAATTTAGTAGAAGAAGTTAACTAGTTTCTTTATAACTATTATATCGATGTGGATAAAGTGACTTAAATCTGAGTAGCAAAAAGTATTATTAGTATTATCTTTTGATTTAGATGGTTAATATCTATGTGATCACTTTTCTTGAGAAGAATTTTGCTAATTTTGTTTTAACTCAAATAATTTTGAGATGTTCGTAAAGTTTAATTAAGTAATATTAATTTTAATATGATTACAATTAGTCTTATATTTTGAAAATCTATTCAATTGCTAGTTGTCCCTAATAAATATGAGAAATTGTGTTGGACTTGAATTAACCCTAAATAATGAGAATACTAATCTTGGTGCATGAGGGACACTTGGTAAGTAAATTTATTCATATTAATATCTTTGTATAGGATTCTGGCAATCAAGAATTTCTCTCACAAAGCTAAATAGTATGATTGATGTCATTATTAATTTGTACTCTTAATAGTGTCATGTGAATACTTCAATGATAGATTACATTGAAAACAAAGTAGGTGATAGAACATTGATTTAAAGGATAAGTGAAATCTTGATATATTTATTGAAATTATGGTTTTAAACATAAATTTTAAATTATGAAAAATCAAATATGGTTTAATATTGTTATTTTCATTTGGGAAGATATTATCAAACTAATCATGTTTCAACACCATCGTAGATGTTAACTATTGTGATGAGATACTATTTTATGCATTTGAGCTTTCTTAATTGTTGCATGATAACATTTTGATTCTAACCTATCACTTTGGTTATCTTTTTTTGATATATTTAATGGATTGGATGTGTAGGGATATTTGCAAGTTGACTAACAAGAGAACAAGAGATCAATTGAGATCCTTAACCACCTTTCCCAATTCACCATGTGAAGTAAAATGAGTGTTAACATGTTCTTTGATTTCACCATTATTTTAGTCTATCGAAGGACTAGGACCCCATAGGATGCACCTTGTCTTTCCTAAGTAAATTTTTTTATCCCTTTTAAAATTTTATTTGGTTTTAATAATGTTAATATTTTAAAGTTGATATATGTCTCTTTTGATCCAAACTTATAAGTATTTTCATGGTGGATTTTAAAGAGTGAAAAATAATATTTTTCTACATTTTCATGTGGAAATTCCCTACATGGGAAAGTACCCATTGTAGTGTAGGAAAAAGCATCCCTTTTTCATACCTAATTTGAGAATGAATAGTTAATGATAAAAATGGACCTAATTGTGCCTCATTTAGGGTGTTGTAAAGTGTATCTTGACACTTTCAAACTAATCTAGGGCTTTATTAATTAATTAGCCTTAATTGCTCCTATTTTGCATCCACAAGCCTTATTAATTGCATCTTTATGTGGATAATCTTGACACTTATCAAATAACCAATCATAATTAAATATTTTGGGTCATGTGTTCAAAATCTAGTGATCTGGGACTCATACGCTACCTTGGGCATATGAGTCCCACCTAGGTCTTGGGACTTGATTTTGAATTTCACATTAAATAAGACACTTCTTGGAGTTTGTGTCCTGTGTTTAAGCCACTAGGACTCATATGCCACAACTGGCGTATGAGTCTTGCTTTAACTAGGACCTATTTTGAATTCAATTCTTGGTGGGGTTTTATTCTCCTAGATTTGATATCGGCTTGTAGTGTTGTAATTTTGAGAAATTTGGCATAAAAAAGTATAACTACAAGGTTATTTCACATAGTTTCATCCTAGAACTTCATAAGCAATCAAGAGCACTTTCACAAGAGTTCGCAAGAACATTCAAGAGCATTTCAAGAGCATTCAAAGGCATATTTGAAGAAGATTATTGCGGCAATTCAAGATCCATTATCATGTCAAAGGAATAAAGCATCAAGCACGTTGTTGAGCTAGTGTTGTGATGTAGCATTCAAGATTCAAGTTAAGCATTTTTCCACATCTAATTCAAGATCAATAACTAAATTTTTCATTGTCACTTCATGTTAGATTGCATATTTACATTTCAAGACACCATTCAAGGTATCATTGTTCATGTTTCATTGTTTCATTGATCATAAGGTTTAATTACCTAAATGGGGTTTGACCAAGGAAAACTCCTATTTCCTAACAAAACAACACTTTTTCTCTCTTTTTGTGATTGCAGGTTTATAGGTTAAAGAAAAAGTGGATTTGAAGCCCTCAAAAGTACCAAAATGATAAAGTTGCAAAAGTTGTCATGAAAAGTTGTCAAGGCTCATGGAAACTTAGATCTAGAGCAAGATATCCAACTTATCTACATGAAACTAGTGGGAAAAGGATTATTTAATCCATACTCAGAGGCTCGTAAAGTTTTGCTTCAAAATTCAGCTCCTAGGACACTTCGCGACAAAACATGACACTTTGCAACAGTCTAGGCATATGAGTCCTAGTATTGCTTTTTGCTAGTCATCAGGAGGTTCCAAACCTTTCCCATAAACCCTATACTGGGACTAAATCACCCAGTCTATCGTATGAGTCATAGTGAGCATCAAAAGTCAGAATTACAAGGTTTCAGAGCTTATTTTGACCACATCTTTCTTCTAGGAACCTTTCTATTTTATTCTCTTTTATCATTCTAATTTCATGTTCTTAATTCTCTAAGCTTCATAGCTATATTTTCACATTGCTTTCATTCTATATCTTTCCAAGCCTTTGTTGGTGGTGAACCCCCCTTATTATCTTTAATCACACCCTAGGACACCCTATTGTAGATCTCTTTTCCTTAATTCCATCCTTTGATTGAGATCTCTAGGGTCCCCTTGAGTGAAAATTGAAGAAAATTGGTCTAGGTCCCTAAACCCTAGTATGTCTTCCACCTCCCAAAATGTGGAACACCTATTTTTTTCTTTTCATTTTGGTGAACCTAGCTTTTAGAACACCTTATTTTTTATTTGGAGTGCATCAGAGTCCTAGATTTAACCTACATTAACTTTGCTTTAGGTCTTGCATTAGTTAATTTTCATCTAGGGTTTCTTAATATTGCAATAGTGAAAGTGCATATAGATTGCATTTTTGCATCTTCCATCATTGAATTTTACTTAAAATCTATAATTTCACTTAGTATAGACATCATACAAACCAAAAAACCTAACATTCACTTAGAAATTGTTGAAATTAGTGTGAAAACCCTAATCTGGGACTCATACACTCCTCTGGGTGATTTAGTCCCAGTTCAAGTGGTTTTACCTAGCTTCTAGGTATTTTATGTGGATTATTTTTCAGAATTTGAACCCTTGAAAAACCCTAATTGGGACTCATATTCCCCTCTGGACAATTTAGTCCCAAATCAAGCATGAAACTACCTTTTAAAACATTAAAAACCTTGTTTTTGTACTTCTTAAGCTTGTTGGTAACCTATAGTATCAGTTTGAAAAGTTTTAGTAACTTTTGTTTTATGCATCTAGGTCATAAAAATCAATTTAGGGTAGTCATTTTGAATTCTTCCTAAATCAAGGCAATAACAAACATCATCAAATCTGAAAATGTTTACATTTCTAAAACTTTGTATAATATGAATAAAAGTACTTTTCTTTGCATACACAATGTTTACACTCATAAAGCTTTGCATAAGTTTGATAAAAGTGCTTTTCATTTTTGGATACATATTGTTTGCATTCTTAAAGATTTGCACATTTTGGATAAAATTACTTTTCATCTTTGGATATACATTGTTTACATTGTTGAAGCATTGCATAAGATGGCTAGAAATACTTTTCATTCTTGCTTAAACAATGTTATTATCTTACCATTCTAGGCATGCTAAGAAAAATTTCATATCCCCCCTATGAGAATGATTTATTGAAAGAGAATACAATAGAGGAAAACCATAACAATCACATTCATTCTTCTCCTAATATCTCTCCTATTTGTGAAGAAGATATTTTGGTGTTAGAAGAACCAATCAATGAGAGTTTTGACAATCCTAGTTGTTTCTCTCTTCCTAACTATCTCATTGGGCAAGACATTGCTAAACAAGAGGACACAACCATAGGTACAACCATAGGTAATCATGGTGATCACATAATACAACAAGAGACCATTGAAACCTACCTAAATACCACTTGAACTAGTCTACATTCATCTCCCAACATGTTCCCCTCTTGTGATAATGTTTGAGTGAAAGAGTAGGAAATTGTATGTGAGGAGGTGGTAAACCCACAAAACTGGTTTACAATTCCAATGAGGAAGGAAAAGTTGCAAAAAATGCCCCCATGCAAAAAAAATGGTTTTTGGGGGTTCAAACAAACATTAGGTTCGAGCAAACCCATTAAATGTTGGGTCCCATATTTCCCAAGGAAAAAAGAAAAGGAAAGGGTTGTGGAAAGGGGGTTCACTCGAACCCTCACAATGACCACAAACTCAAAACAAACTTGAAATTATCCTTTACCCACCTAAGAATAATGTTTTGCAGTAACCAAGTTATAATACCAAAATGCTCATACATATAGCACTAGAAACAATCTGTAACCAAGACAAACACCTTCAATATCCCTCCCATTTCCTAACCCTATCTTGCCTAGTGCCCCTCATTTTCCTTTACAAAGTGGAAAGGAGTATGAACTTGTTGAACAACTTAAGAACACTCTTGCACTAAAATATCATTAGGGACCTTATTCAATCATCCCCTCATTATCATAACATGATTCAAAGTTCCTTACAAAAAGTTTATACCCCTCCTAATGTGTAACTGAATGACATAGCAACCATGATTTAAGAAATGAACGTTGACATTGTTTTCCACCAAAGTGAGGTCCCTCCTTTGGAAGTGCAAAAAAAAAAATCATCCTTTCATGATAATAGCTATCTATAATAGGTTGGGAATAAAAATAACCCTTGTTGGAAATGGATCCACCCTTAATATTTTTAGTGTGACCATTTTGGATAGACTTGGCGTGGATTATAAAACAAAAATTCAACTAGATTACTTATCGATTCAAGGATTTGACAATGTAGGAAAAAAACAACTTGGTGTGATCACTTTGCCTATTACTGTTGGAAAGGACACATTACAAACTCCCATCCATGTTATGTCTCATGATCTTTCATACAATCTCCTTTTAGGAAGACCATGGATTCATAAGATGCATGTGGTGCCCTCAACCCTTCATCGTATCATGAAATATGTCTACAACAACAAAGTATATACAATAAAAGTTGACCCTAAACCAAAAAATTGTTTGAAAATTGAGAAAGGAAAGGAGAATCCTTTGAAAACATTAACACCAAATACACAAGTGGAACCCATGCAAGAGAAAGAAAAAGAAAATCATATCGAGGAAGTCATGAAGTTATTAGAAGATGATTGGGGTTCCTTGGATTTTACAAAATTCATGGGTGAATACACGATCATAAAAAAACTCTGAAAAGGGAAAATCAAAAGTGGTAATGTCAACAAAAAATTCAGTAAACCCTTCAAAAGCATCCACTTCAACCACTTTAGAAGAAGAAGCAAATTACACGACAAACTTTGATGAAACTGATTATGCACAACCACTAGATCTGAAAGAACTTAATTTTTTTTATGGAAAACGTTATGAACTCATGAAAAAACTTGGATGTAGTGGAAAATGATGTGGTGTTAGATAACAAGGTATTCGTGTCCCTATAGAACCTAACTCACAAGAAACAACTAATGGTCTTGGTTATTGTCCCTCAAAAAAAATAAACAAGCCTTCACTTAATATCAACACTATTACAAAAGATTCCTTTAAGCCAAATTTAACATTAGTGTATCCTGAATTGATAGACATTAGTGGTCTTACTTATTTTCCTTTGAAAGAAATGAAAGAAACAAATAAATCTTTGCTTAACATAAATTTCATTGCGTAAAACATGAATGATTTGAATTTGATAGATTTTACACCCTCCTATAAAGGAGAGTACAAAATATCGTAATGTAAAGAGTCTTGTGTAAGTATGACATCTTGTACTAAGAAAGAGATATCTTTATCACAAAATAAAGGAACATATTCTACTGATCAAGAGAGTATCTTGTTGAGACTCCTCCAAGATCATTTGATATCCCTCCCTCCAAGAACATGAAAGAAGTTTTACTACAAAGTTCATTTTGTGCATATCATAGAGTTCATGGTCATTCTACTAATGAATGTAAGGCTTTAAGTGATAAAATGCAACATATTAAGGAATGTGGTGCTCTTCTTTATGTTGAGGCACCTAATTCCTCTAATTGATAATGATTTTCCTCAAGAAATTTTCTCATCAATCATCTCTACTATCTCTTGTCTTGTTGATGCAGAGCACATCTGCTGGTGGCAAGCAATCTTGCATCACCCAAAAATAGTTAAATTTCAAGTCTCGGCTTT
>VDFB02380370.1:0-17710 GCA_007258455.2 Sequoia sempervirens | reverse complement strand
TCAAATTCGACCTGATTTCTTTTAAGGCAACAACGCTAAATGTCTATTGCTCTATTTGATAAAATGAATACATGAATTAATATTAGAGATGACAATGAATACTAGATATAGGAGTAAATATATTTTTATTCACACATGAAATTATTACAGAAGAAGACCAGAGATGGTCAACCAAGGATCAAAGTCGATTTGACTAGATCATACCCCTTTCTTTGACGATTCACAATCTATTTGAATGACCTGATGGTTGCAAAGAGGAACACAACTGTCGACCAACCGACGCTTATAACTACTCGAAGCCGACAAACAATTAATACATAGTTGGGTAACCAATATTTTCGAAACATAGTAATAAACATTGTACATTGACTACACTCTCCTATCTGCTTCCTTGCTTCTGGTCATATATTTGAATTTGTTTTCTCATTCCTCATGGAGTCTTCAATGTGTTCAATTTCATTGCCAATTTCGCGCTTCTAACCTCTCTTATTTCAACCATTGAGTTGGTTTATACTGGTGCTCATTCCCTTTCAGCAGCTGTAATTGCTGTCTTGAGCTGCTTGAATGGCTATCCTTGCTCTGTGAACTTGTATGCGAGCTTCTACAATGTCTGATTTTTTTCTAGCAGAGTGTTTTTCTTCTTGTTTTTCTCCAGCTCCTCCAGTTGACTGTGAAAATCAGCTCTCTTTTCTTTGTGTTAATTTTTTAGTTTTTAGGATTAGGTTTACAAAGGGAGTGGAGGTAATTGCAGATCAATTTCTTGGTGAATTCTTTAAGTATTAAGGATTTCACAGGTTGGTATAATGATTCAATCCATCAAAAGAATTTAGATAATTTAAGATATAAGGCCATGAGAAACAATCACTGTTGCCCCCTTGTACCTTCTGATTCGTACTTCATAAGTCTTGGATTTGCTTCCCTGGAATGGAGTAGAAAAGGAAATTTCGGAACTTTTGGAAAAAGCTGTGGAGATGGAATTATGTTTATATAATTACTTTCTTGGCTTGTTTACTTTCTGAACACATTGACTGGAGAACTATTATGTATCAACAGTGAGGAGTCCTATGAATGCTGAAATAAAGCCATTGATATCCTTGTTCTTTCTTTGCTATAAATTTTTGAAGCTTAAATCACGGGTAGATTGATTTCTATTTTTATTGATTCAAGGTACTGGGAAGAGAAATAGATGCTGAAGATAAATCATATTGAATATTATTATTTCCTTGTTAAAGATTTGTTTTTTATCCTTTTAATTGATGTAGGTTTGTCGCTACCGCAGTTTGGAGGATGAATTCAAAGCTCCTATTTCAACTGAGCTACAAAAATATTTAGGTGATGAAGATTACAGGTAGGATGCAAATTTTATCCTTTTTCACTTGTACTTTTATATGTGGTCCTCTGTATATCATATTGTTTTTTTCATTTTTGTCTAACCTACTTTGAGGAAGGCCTCTTCTTGAGGATGCTAACCTCCTAATATGTGTAACTGTCTGTATCTTGTCGGGAGTTGTCACAGTAGTTTTTTCTTCTTTTTTTCTGACTTCATTAGACTTGAACTATTCAGCCATTCAGTTCCATGAAGCAATTTTAGATGTTCTGTTAATAGTTTCATTTCTTTTTCTTGGACTTACAATATTAAACACTACATACTTCTTGCTTAAGCTGGCTCATAACAAGTCATGTGCCTTTGCGAATGAAGGTTGCTGAGTCCAGATTCCAAACTTCTAATATGGCATCACCAAATACCAAGTGTCTTGATTTTTTTGTTCTGGAATTTTGTGCTTTTTCAATCATTAAATTTGGTTGATGTTATTAGGAATAAGCAACAATTTCCACATTAATTCTATGAGGAGGTTGTTACAAGTTTTCAAATCTAATGAAATTTCAGCAGCATAACGATCTTGTAAACAACACTTAGAAATAGAATCAGAATAGTAAATGAAAGAGAGAAGTACTAAAAGCACATCCCACAAGATTAGAGACCAATACATTCTTAGAAAATCCTCAGGTAAAAAGCCTAGCCTCTAAAGCACCACTTATCATAATAACACCAAAATATGTCTACAACACGATGAGAACTTCATCCATGCTCTACAAGAGAAAATCACCATTTCTATGACATACTCTTCAAGCAACATCTCATTCCTTTGGAAACTTGTCGCAATCAGACTGCTAAGTCACAACATAGAGCAATAATAGATCAACACTTTTCAATCCTAGAGGAAATCCAGTAGCATAACCATGCATCCACTTGCTACACATTACCACTTTTCATTTGAATACTTATATAGACCAAGCAAGACACAGAACCGCCAAGCTGTATTACAAAACCATACAAGAGAACCACATGACCTGTTTGGGAGTTCCAAGAATCTCTCTAGAATGTTGCACACTCTTCCCTCGAAAACCATCTTTTTCTAAATAGGACAAAGCAGCCCGACACAAAGGAAAAAGAGGATGAGCATGGGTTTACCTAACCACACAAGGTGATAAAGACCAAGTCCAAGCAACCCATTTGGTAGAAGTCAACATATAACTTGCACAATGATTGTCTTACATGTAACCTGTCATCATACATTCCTCTTATATGCATACATGAAAATGCCAAATGTCCAATGATTCTTTCCAAGGTAACCTCCCACATTATGTCTCTTACAACCAATATTGCCAAGTGCGCTAGAGAATGTTTCATTCCACATGTGCCTCCAACTACACATGGGTGTTCCATTTCATGATCTTTTGAGACATACACAGAATAATGTACAACATTATTGTCCTAGTCTAGATTACAATATTGCTATATTAGGGCTTGCAAGGTGAATAGCACACCTAAACTTAACATTCTCCCAATTGGTTTTATATTGTAAGGACATAAAACACGATAGGGTAAAGCCAAGCTTACCAAACAAACCTACTCAACTTCAAAAAGCCATGAAGATCCACTGGTTTGAAACCAACAAATGCACAATAGATCATCTCATGCCAACACACTCCAACTGCAAAACTGCAAGATCTGGAAACTCCAAGGAAAAATGATCACAATCTCACCTCTAGAGGACAATCTATCTAAAATTAATAGAACCACAAACAACTATGTATTCCTAGACTCTGACTTGAGATCCAAAGTCACCAAGGCACAACAATACATGGCCTGAAGAATTAGTAGTCTTCCAAGAACAATAGGTACAAAATCGATCACTTCGTGCCAAATCAATTCCAATTGCATCATCACAATATACAAGAGTATTCAAGGAAAAATGACCATAGTATCAACTCAAGAAGATAAGCTCCAAAACCATAACCACTAATCATTCCCTATACTTCTCAACTCAAAACTAACTTCACAACTCAAGATTCATAAGAAAACAAAGCAAAACAAAACCATGCCTTGTAGTTCTCAAATTAGTCCTTAGAAGTAACATCTCCATAGCTATAGATTGATTCACACAAGAAGACAACATAACAAGAATGCAAATGAAAACCTGGTGGGTTATACCTATAGATCATTCTTTGTCAAGTGGATCTCCTTGAAAGCGGGGATATGAGATTGTTCCTCATTCCGTGGTGCTTTGAGTCACTTTGATTCTCTCCAAGAACAATCTCCTTGTTAGGTCCATGTTGAACTCATGTCTAGCCTTACATGTAGTCTCCTTGGTCTTCTTGCTGAAAGCATGTTGAGAGTGTCACCATTCCAACACCTGATCTGTAATGTTCCTGATTTCCGAGTAGCCGTGGTGGAGCATAATTTAATTAATTAAATATAAAATTGTGTTGACATTTATATTTAATTAATTAATTAATTATTAACGTAACTTTATTAAAGGAAAGGGAGAAAATATTATATAAGTTACTTTAATGAAGAGAAATATTTAATAATAAAATATCAAAGGTGGTGAAATATAAAAAGGTGGTGGAGAAGTTTATTGGGGTATCTTTTGGAAAATTTATTATCCGGAATTTGGAGACTTGGCTTTCTAAGAACTTGAGGATGAAAACCCTCAAGTTTCAGGGTGGATTTGGACGGAAACCCATCTCCATTAGAGGACAGATTCATTTAGGATTCGCATTGAGCATTCAATGGAAGGTTGGGCGATTTTCAAAACTTGGTGAAGTTTTTATAAAGACCAATTTCAGTATTTTTGGTTTGATATCACAATTTGAAGATTTTCAGAATATTCAGAGTTTTAGGTATTTTTCTTTGTTGTGGTTCAAGGTTTGAAGTTTGAGGTGGTAAAATATTATAACATAATTCCAGAATCCATATTTTACATTGCTCCAACTATTGTCGTACCTTAGAGTTATACAGATATAATGGTTTGAGCTGAGCTATTATAGTAGGAATGATTTCTGAATATTTTATGTATTTACTGACTTATAGACAAATACCTGCTGCCATCTTTATCAAACTGGTGAATATATAACTGATGAGATTACGAGATCCTAAATGTAAAAATTCTGTGTATGTATTCTAAGTCAGAATTCTAATGTTTTTTTCTGATCTTCTTATTGCAGAATATTAATGTATTTCGATATATACTACAATAGAAGATCGAATTATGTCTTTATATCTTGAAGGGGAGACACGCCACAAGGAGAGACGCGTCTCATGAGAGGACGTGTCCTTGGAGTACGCGGACTCCTCTTAGCCAACCGATAATTATCGGTGGCTAATCTCCAAACATCCGCATGCATTTAGCAAACAGCGATTAGTGTATGTTAAGTTCGATCAGTATTTGATTTCGAATTTACTCATGATTAGAATTTCGAATATCTTACTTGTAGATATTATAGTAGATTTCGATTATATATAAATGATGATAATGCATAAATGCAATCATCATTTATATCTGACCGAAGCTACCTTAAATCAACACTCCCTCTTATCTAGGGAAGATAACTCAAAAAAAGTAAGTAGAGATATCACCTTACACGTGATATTGAAGATATGATATGTTTCCAAAAATTGTCAAGTCACATGACATTCTTCATAACACATCTTCATTATGGTATGTGCACTGACATCAAGTCTCATGATGTCTACCATAATAATTCATGGCATATCCACGGATATATATATTTATCCACCATGATTATCTCATAAGGATCATAATGATCTTCAATTGACATCAAGTCTCATGATATCTATCAAAATGTCCACGAGATATTATCATGGCATGTCCACAGATATTAAGTCACATGATATCTATCATGATAGTTCAACTCATCATTGTAGAGTCGTCACTTTACAATGTCAAATACAAGTGTTCATTATCAGAAAGATCGTCACCTTTCAATAATGTACACAGGGGGAGAGAGGGCCCATAAAGTCATGGAGTCACACACATGACAAAAGAGTTTACACATTAAACATCTTTTAAATATATTAGTACAACTAAACAATTTGAATTTCAATCATAATATCAAATTACATTTCAACTATACCAAGTTTCTTCCTGAAGTGTTCAATTTTAATTCTGGAGAGAGGCTTGGTGAGAATGTCTGCTGTTTGATCATTTGTACTGATATACTCCAGCTGAATCACATTCCTTTCTACCATGTCTCTTACATAATGGTAAGGGATCTCAATATGCTTAGATCTATCATGGAATAATGGATTTACTGAAAGTTTAATGCAACTCTGATTATCACAATGGATAAGAGTAGGATTCAAAGGCTCACCAAAGAGTCCCACAAGCAATTTTCGGAGCCATACTGCTTCTCTTGCCCCCATAGAGGCTGCAATATATTCAGCTTCTGTCGAGCTTTGTGCCACTGAAGACTGTTTTCTGCTGATCCAAGAGATCATAGCCGATCCTAAAGTGAAGTAACATCTTGATGTGCTTTTCTGATCGGTTACACTTCCAACCCAATCTGAATCAGAGTATCCATGTAAATCTAGTTGGTCATTTCTGTAATGAAGACCATATCCAATAGTGCCTTGAAGATATCTCAATATGTGCTTCACAGCAACAAGGTGAATTTCCTTTGGCTCACACATGAATTGGCTTAGAGCATTCACTGCATAGCAAATATCAGGTCTAGTGTTAACTAGGTACATCGATGATCCAATTATCTGTCTATATAGAGTGGGATCTGCAAACTTGGATTCTGCTGCTGCTTCTTTTAATTTGTGTAAGTTGGTTTCCATAGGTGTAGACATGGGTCTACAATCCAACATCCCAAATCGCTTCAGAATATCAATAGTATACTTTCCTTGATTTAGTATGATGCCATCTGATTTCTGCCAGACTTCTAAACCCAGGAAGTAATGTAAAATGCCCAAGTCTTTCATGTCAAATTTTGAAATTAGATCCTTTTTACCTTGAGCAATGAGGTGATCTTCTCCTGTTATTAGCAGGTCATCAACATATAAAATAATTATTAGCATATCACCTTTAATTGCCTTAAAATAAAGATTTGGATCTACATCATTCTTGGAAAATCCTAGTCCTAAGAGATAGCTGTCAATTCTTTCATACCAGGCCCTGGGAGCTTGTTTAAGTCCATATAGAGCTTTCTTTAATCTGCATACATGTGAGTCAGGTTTATGTATCACAAAACCTTCAGGCTGCTCTAGATAGACTTCTTCTTCAATGGTCCCATTCAGGAAGGCAGTTTTCACATACATTTGATGGATCTTCCACCCTTTAGCTGCTGCAATAGCTATCATTGCTCTCACAGATGTGTACCGGGCAATAGGTGCAAATGTCTCTTCATAATCAATACCTTCCTTTTGTGAGAAACCTCTGGCCACAAAACGTGCCTTGTGTTTTTCTATACTGCCATCAGCAGCATGTTTGATTTTGAAGAGCCATTTGGAAGAGACAACAAATTTCTCTTTTGGTCTAGGCACTATATCCCACACATCATTTTTCAAAATGGATTGATACTCTTCCATCATTGCATCTTTCCATACTTGATGTTTGAAAGCTTCTGTAACACTCGTGGGTTCTGAATTGATGATCTCATTCATTAAGGCAACATAGCTTGAGAATCTTTTGGGTTTCTTACTTTCCCTAATGGTTCCTTTGGGTGCTGCATGATTCTCAGCTTCTTTAATCATCTTCCTAGCCCAAAGTGGTCTATTCTTGCTGTTGTCATTTGGATTCTCTTCTGAAGCAGATTGAAATTCACTTATGATTTCTTCAAGATACTCCCTCTGAATCTCAGGAGTAGGTTCCTCTTCTAAGACTCTAGGGGAATTTTGAATTTCTATCTCATTTGAACTCCTTGCCCTTTTGAATGCAATGTCTTCCTCAAATATGACATCTCTACTTAGTTCAATCTGTTTCTGCCCGGGTATGAATATTCTGTAGGCTTTAGAGGTTTCACTATATCCCACAAATACCCCTTTCTTTCCAAAAGGTTCTAGTTTGAATCTCTTTTCTTTAGGTACATGAATGTAGACAGGGCAACCAAAGATCCTTAAGTGACTAATGTCAGGTTTTATGCTAGTAAAAGCTTCTTCGGGAGTCTTGTTATCTAGATGAGAATGTGGACATCTATTTTGGATGTATACAACAGTTCTAGAGGCTTCTGCCCAGAATGAGGTTTCTATGTTCTGGTCAAACAACATTGCTTTAGCAGCTTCTACAATAGTTCTATTTTTCCTTTTAGCAACACCATTTTGTTGAGGGTTGTAGGCTACTGTAAACTCCCTCTTAATCTCAGCATTCATGCAAAATTCTTTAAAGATTTCTGAAATATGCTAACCAATTTTTTCGATGAAGTAACACAACATAACCAACACTTAACCAACTTGATTAGTGTTAGCTCCAAATAGAAAACCAAACTTGAAAAGAACTCACACCAGGAATGCACACTCAATCCCAATGAGGAATAGGTGTTGTCATATGGTGGAGGAGCTAAATGAAAAATACTTGAAAGAAACTACTCAACGTCAAGAATGTGCACTCAAGATCCCACTGAGGGCGAGGTGCTAACATATGACGGAGCGTTGAATTGAAACTAGAAATGAATAGGCGGATAACCAGCCATGAAGAGCATTTCCACACTACCACCAAACAGTGGGGGGAAAAGATTACAATTAAAACAATTCGTCCGCTGCGGCGGGCATCCACAGAGTTGTGGGGATTCACCACTTGAGAGGGGGTACAAGAGTAATACAAATCCAATTATCCACACTGGCGGTAAACCATCCAGGGGTACTAATGTGAAATTAAAGAAAGAATTGCAGCAATAAAGGACTGGAACAGTACTACTGTTTACAGTCTTACAATATGGAAAAGAGCTGCAAATTACATGAAAATTACAATAGATTCAATGTACCATGATACTGGATGATTCCATGTTAGACATCAACAATAAATGATGAAGAAAGGACTGAAGATTCAAACTTAAACAAGTCTGATGTAAAATAACAATTCTGGAAATTCTGATCAGCAACTGTGACATTCAAAGAAATATTCACAACTCACTCAAAATACCTCCGTTTTGTGTGAAACGAAAACCAATGAGCTGCTGGAAGATAGGCGCCCAACATTAGATGAAGAAACAGCAACAAAAACTCGTAATTTAATTCTTACATGAATCCCAATGCAGCAAGAATGGTACAGCCTTCATGAGGGGCGATTTTGACAAGTAAAAATCAACAACTCAAAATTAAAATCTGAAACTCTCCAAAGATGGTCGCCTTGGGTGTAGGAATGGATTGGAAAAGTACCCACAAGAAAATTAAATTCACACAAAAGGCTGTATGCAAAAACCACTTTCAGCTGTGACTGCATCAGCAACTTCAAAACTGGAAATATCATTAAAAACTTCAACTGTTGAGCTCAATCTGCTAGTCTGGATGAGAAGCAGCAATGAAAACCAACTAGGTGTTGTATTTCAAACACGAAATTTGATTGAAACTAGGAGGGCATCTCGTTAAAACCAAGTTGTCATTTTGACAAGATAACATTAGCATAAATTCATAGATAATCAGCTCTTCAAACAGCAGCAATATATGTTTCTTTGTTGGCAAATGAAGCAAACAAGAACTCTTCTAAATTCCAAGAAGTTGAATCACTTAACTTCCAAAAAGGACGCCACCTTGTCTTTTTACTTTTGAAATAATAAAATATCATTCTAATTTCCCTTTAGGTATCCATTTATTGTGAACAATAAAAGCATTTATTAAATAATTAAATGCTCACTTGACCCCTTTTATGTCCCCTTTAAAACAACCCGTCATCAAACCAGGTATGGGGTACAACTTTACATGAAAATTGACTAAGTCTCAAACTCAGTCCAAGGAGAAAACCAAACCCAAAGCCAAATTGAGACTGATGGATAACAAGATGACCTGAGTTGAACTGCTGATGATGCCACTGCCAAAATTAGACTTACTAAAAATAGCCACTGCCAAAATAGTAAGTTTACCTCAAAACCAACAGAAAGCAGAACTGAGCTGGAATCAAGACTTAATGAAAGCTGACAACTGAACCACTGCCAAAATTAGTATTTACTAAAAATAGTAAATACCTAGAAATGCCACAAACCTCCAAGCAAGGAAACCCTAATTTCACTTTTGATCAACCTACGGATTTCCGGAAATAGGCTATCAGTCAAAGAAGAGCGTATGGCCAAAATGGGGACATTACAGTCCGCCCTTCCCAAAATTGCTTGTCCTCAAGCAATGCCACAACACTCCAAACTGATCCCACCAAACATATAGGATCCCGGGGTCCCATGTCCATCTCGGAAAGGTTCCATCATGCTGATGTTGCTCTACTCTGATCACACAAATGAAATCACTGCACCAGAATTGCATAAACCATCCCTGCAACCTCAAAGTGATAACATGCCTGAAATTCAAGTCAAACAACATGGAAGGAAATGAATCAAAATCTAGCAGCGTCTCATGCTCAATAAACTCTGAGGAATTACCATCTGTAATGTCAATGTCAATCACCATTCTGAGAACAATGAAGAATAATTTAAGCAACTCAAAAACATTCTCATCAACATAACTCCTCAAAGTAACAAACCGAGTCATAACAGTAAGTGTGTGTCCATCATAGCTAATTGCAGAGGAAAAAACAACTCTTTGCAAAGTCATAGCAGCTGCATCCTCAAAACTCCACAAGGATGTATAATACCTCATTTGAGTAACTCTGACATAATCAAGAAGCTTTTTGAAAACTTCTACCAATCTCTCCCCAAAAGACTCAAAAAATTGAACCCAAACAAACAAAGGTTCGCTGCCCCAAACACTAATGCAAGAGATTGTACAAAGGAAACCACTGGAAAGGAACTTAAACATCATCCAAAGTTGATCCGAATCACAATGAAACATCATTTCCCACTTTAGAGGCCATAAACCCTCACTGAAAAGAGATTGTGAAGAGAAAAAATGAGTGTACCAGCTGCCCATGAAGTCTGAATTAAACCAATTAAAGTCTGATTTTAGGAAAATCAGCATACAAGGAGTTGAACAGCTGCTGCAACTTTGGAAATCAGCATTCATAATATGACAACTGTTCATGCCCAAGGCTGGAAACATTCCCTCAAGGAACTTCAACCTATTATTAAACCATCTTTTATTCGAAGCATCTCTCCAATCCATCAATTGATGAGAAAAAGGAACCATCGAATGGGTGGTAAGGATGGGAACAACATCAAAGAAACTGAAAATAGAATCCTTGTCTTTCCAAAGATTCCTCTTTCTATTTATAACAATCTCCATCAAACCATACCGAGGATTCCAAACATGGATACCCAACTGAAAATGATCTCCAATGCACCAGAAAGAGTACACAACACTTCTCCAACTACTAATCAAAGCAAAATGAAAATTCAAGAAGTTAGTGTCTTCTTTGATAAACCCATGTAGCCCATCCATGAAAACATCAGCATCAATGAAGCACAAAATAGATGTTGTCCTCAATTCCCATTCCCTCAAAGGACTAGGATGAGCCAAAACATCACTCAACTCGAGAGACGAATTGTCAAGAAAGTAAATAATTTGTTTTGGTCCATCTTTCTCCCAAACTTCATGAGTAATAAGTCTAGAAACTTCACTCTTTGCTGCTGCAATGGAGTAACCAGCAGCTACCAAGACTTGTTTTATTGACACCTTGAAGCCAACGCTAAAGAAATCTCCTTGAGTCCACAATTCCCATGTGAAGACTTCATCCTTGATTCCACTTATGCTTTCATTATCAAAAGGCCCTGGATGATTACTACTCACAAAACATGGCACACTCTCATAGAAATTATCTATCACCCTATGATTACTCAAATTAGGTGAAGATAATGGGCTATTGTTCTCAACAATACTTACTTTATCCCTTTCATTGGTGTCTCCATAGAATTCAAGCACATCTTCTTCAACTTGAGGATGCCCATCATTAGTTACTGATCCATAGAATGTAGCGTGATGAATACCACACACATTACCAGTCATCACATCTAGCTCATGGTTGCAAGCTATCCCTTCTTGAGGCAAATTCTCTTCCAAACTCAAGAGTTCACACTCTTGATTTACCTTCCAATCACTATCAACATATTGAATCTCTTTGGCATTATGCATTGTTTCAACATTATGGAGTTCATTTGTTCTTTCAACTATTTGTTTGATATCCATTAGCCTTGTATTAGCTTCTTGTTCCATAAGTGTGGCTGACATAGATGATTGATTTTCTGCTTTGCAAAAAGAGTGATGAGCTAAGGTAAGATCAAGGCAAAGACTATCAACCTTTTTCTCCTTCTCTTGATAGGCATCATAGGTTTCCTCGGCAAACTTAATGGCATCATCCCTATCTGAGAGCAAATGCAAATAATTTGTTTTTATTGATTCCAATGCTTCTTTGATGGTTTGCACCTTGGAAAGAGTGTCTCCACCCTTAACGCCATTCTGTCTCTCTTCAAACTGCAGCTCCCAGTAAAGATCTTCAATACAATTGTGTGTGCTATCAAATCTTGATAACACCTTAACAATTTTCTCTTTTGTAACCAATAAGTTATCCTTCAAAACTTGTAGCTCTTTAGGCCCATGTTCATAATCAGCAAAGAAGCTTTGCTCATCAAACATCATCTTTTCTGATTTATTTTCTTTGACTTGATTCTCAAAATCAGCCTCCTTTCTAATCTTATCACTGCATAACTCCTGAATCGAAGGCTTGTCGAGAACTTCTTCAAACAAATTAGTACCTCTATCTTGACCTTTCAAGTTCTCATACTCTTCTTGTGCGTAATTCTGAAAGGCATCCAAACCACTTGCTGATTTTAAAACATTCTTCTCTTCAACATAAGAAATCACATTCTCATTAGCCATTGCTGCAACTTCTCCTCCAAAGATCACTTCATTACTTGCATTGCAAACTGATTTTTGAACTTCATCAGGATCAAAGGGGCATTTATCCCACTCCGGTTCTTTATCATACCTTGGTGACATCGCGCCCGGATCCCAAATGTGAAAGGTTTGATTGCAATGATCAATAGGAAAGAGATCATCATGCTCCTCTTGAACTATTGACTCTTTGAATGAGTCACTCCTCAACCCACTTGAACTGAAATCTTCATCTATAACTTTCTCCACAGATGTAGTTTGATAATCAAACCCACTACCACCCAAGTCACTAGCATTATATCGGATTAAAGAATCATCAAAGCTGGTTGCTTTGAATATTTTGTCATTCTTTTCTTCAATGAAATTATCTTGAGTAGATGTGTTGCTGATTTTATCATTAGTGCTCACATACATACCAAAGAAGTCTTCTTGGACACTTGTCATTAATTCTTCATATGGAATTGGCTCAGCAAGAAGTAGAGAATTATCCTTCACTAAATCTTCAACAAGAGGAAGTAAAAACACATCGGAATCACCATCAACAACATTACTTTCGTAATGGTCATAAGCTGGTTCAAAGACGCCATTAGTATTTGCTTCATCTTGCTCTTCTTCAACGTACTTATCCCACACAACTGTTCCACCAGCATCTTTTGAGAAGCCATTTGTCTCGAGATCTTCATTGGTTGAATCCTTATTAGGACGCAAGACTGCTGTAATGATCTTCTTACCATAACAATCTTCATTATTTCCCATCCCATGCAAGTCTAGGGATGTATTTTGGGACTCTAACTTAATCTCCTCATTTGCCAAGGTATCTTCATCAAGCCCACTTTCATTTTGAACCAAAATGTGCACCTTGCTTGTGTCTTCTTCACCACTAATTGACTGATTTTTCTCTTCAATTTGCTTACTTGTGGGCTGCAAACCACAAACAGATCCTTTTGCTTCTTCCTTCAATGATTCTTCAACCATGGCAAGTTCTACTTCCTCTTTAATCATTTTTTTGATGTAGTTGACCATAGTCAACTTTCCAGGGTCATGAATCACCGCACAATTCAAAAACGTGTCAAATGAAACATCGTTCTTAAACTCATCTGTCATGCTCTGATATTGTTTACGGAGTATGGAAGCCTCATGTTCACATTGCCTCTTGAACTGGTATTCTTCCGAAGCGACAATCAAATCTGACTTTTCACGATTCCTGGACCTCACAAAATGCAACATATTAAGAACTTCTGAAAGCTAAACTGAACTGAGGTGAAGAATCTGATTTCTCTATCACTCATCTGTCAACTGACTCTGTCTTATTCACAGGATGGCAAGATCTTCTGCTCTGATACCACTGAAATATGCTAACCAATTTTTTCGATGAAGTAACACAACATAACCAGCACTTAACCAACTTGATTAGTGTTAGCTCCAAATAGAAAACCAAACTTGAAAAGAACTCACACCAGGAATGCACACTCAATCCCAATGAGGAATAGGTGTTGTCATATGGTGGAGGAGCTAAATGAAAAATACTTGAAAGAAACTACTCAACGCCAAGAATGTGCACTCAAGATCCCACTGAGGGCGAGGTGCTAACATATGACGGAGTGTTGAATTGAAACTAGAAATGAATAGGCAGATAACCAGCCATGAAGAGCATTTCCACACTACCACCAAACAGTGGGGGGAAAAGATTACAATTAAAACAATTCGTCCGCTGCGGCGGGCATCCACAGAGTTGTGGGGATTCACCACTTGAGAGTGGGTACAAGAGTAATACAAATACAATTATCCACATCATGTAAACCATCCAGGTACTAATACGTGAAATTAAAGAAAGAATTGGGTAGTGAATAAAGGATCAACAGTACTACCGCTTACGCCTTACAATATGGAAAAAGAGCCAGAAATACATGAAAATTAAGGGTCAGATTCAATGTACATGATATTGGATGATTCTATGTTAGAATAACAATAAATGATGAAGAAAGGACTAAGATTCAAACCTAAATGTCCCGATGTAAACAACACCCTGGAAATTCGACTGCCAATCGTGAAATTAAAGAAATATTCACAACTCACCAAAAATGCCTCCGCTTTTGTGTGAAACTAAACCAATGAGTCGTTGGAAGATGGGGCGCCCAACATTAGATGAAGAAACACAACAAAAACTTGTAATTTAATTCTTACACGAATCCCAATGCAGCAAGAATGGTACGACCTTCATGAGGGGCGATTTTGACAAGTAAAAATCAACTCAAAATTAAAATCTGAAACTCTCCAAAGATGGTCGCCTTGGGTGTAGGAATGGATTGGAAAAGTACCCACAAGCAAATTAAATTCACACAAAAAGCTGTATGCAAAAACCACTTTCAGTTGTGACTGCATCAGCAACTTCAAAACTGGAAATATCATTAAAAACTTCAACTATTGAGCTCAATCTGCTAGTCTGGATGAGAAGCAGCAATGAAAACCAACTAGGTGTTGTATTTCAAAACACCTAAATTGATTGAAACTAGAGGTAAGCATCCCCTCGGGTTAAAACTGTTGTTACTATAAAGATAACATTAGGCATAAATTCATAGATAATTAGCTCTTCAAACAAAGAAAGTAAATATATAAGCTTTTGTTGGCAAATGAAGCAACAAGAATTTTCAAATTCCAAGAAGTTGAATCACTTCAACTTCCAAAGGACGGTACACCTTTGCCCTTTTACTTCTTTTGAAATAATAAAATATCATTCAACTTCCCCTTTAGGCATCCATTTCATATTGCAACAATAAAGCATTTATTAAATAATTAAATGCTCACTTGACCCCTTTATGTCCCCTTCTTTAAAACAACCTGAAGTCATCAAACCTAGGCATGGGGTACAACTTCAAGACATGAAAATTGACTAAGTCTGAAACTCAGTCCAAGGAGAAAACCAAACCCAAAGCCAAATTGAGACTGATGGATAACAAGATGATCTGAGTTGAACTGCTGATGATGCCACTGCCAAAATTAGACTTACTAAAAATAGCCACTGCCAAAATAGTAAGTTTACCTCAAAACCAACAGAAAGCAGAACTGAGCTAGAAGCAAGACTTAATGAAAGCTGACAACTGAACCACTGCCAAAATTAGTATTTACTAAAAATAGTAAATACCTAGAAATGCCACAAACCTCCAAGCAAGGAAACCCTAATTTCACTTTTGATCAACCTACGGATTTCCGGAAATAGGCTATCAGTCAAAGAAGAGCGTATGGCCAAAATGGGGACATTACAATTTCAGAGGTGTATTCCTTCCCATTGTCTGTCCTTAAAATTTTGATTTTCTTCCTGGAGAAGTTTCCAGTAAGAGCTTTGAACTCCTTAAACCTTTTAAGGATTTCTATTGACTCTTTACACTTAAGAAAATAAATCTAGGTCTTCCTAGAGAAGTCATCTATAAATATTACATAATATAGGAAGCCTACCATGGAGGGTACAAACATGGGTCCACATAAGTCAGAGTGGACCAGGTCTAACACATTTTTGGTTTTACTCAAACTATTTTGGAAGGATTCCTTTGTATTCTTTCCTAGGGCACACCCTTTACAAGCTCCTTCATGAATTTGTTTTAATTTAGGCAATCCAGTTTCTATTTTTTCCATAGAGGGTAGGGCACGAAAATGAATATGTCCTAATCTTCGATGCCAAATTTCATTTGAATTTGAAGTCTCAAGGGTAAGGGATTGTTTAATGTCAGTGCACAGTCTGTAAAGATAACCTTGTCTTATACCTATAGTTTGTGCTTTCTTTATAGTGGAGTTCTTTGGCCATGCCAAAACTTTTCCATCCATAAAGGTAACCCTATATCCATTGTCTTCAAGAGCAGAGATGGATATTAGATTCCTCTTTATTCTTGGTACAATTAAGACTCCAGTGAGTTGTAGGGAGAGACCATAATTCAATTTGATGGTGCAAGTTCCAACCCCTTTTACGGGATGTGTAGAATCATCCCCAATAGTTACTTCTTCATCAGTTTCTTCGGTCATAGTATCTAGGTGTTCTCTAAGCCCTGTGATATGCCTTGATGCACCACTATCAATTACCCAGTTGTTGATATTGTTAGATACTTGACTTGATAAGGCTGAATAGAAGACAAATTTCTTAGAGTCATAGTCTGTATTTGTTTTTTCCACTTTAGCAAAGGATGCTTGTTGTTTTGTTCTATTAGGGAACTTCATTGGATAGTGTCCATATTGATCACATCTGAAACATTGTATTTGGGAGATGTCTTTCCTTTTCTTGGATGATCCCTTCCCATAAGAATTCTTCTTTCTCTTGAAGTTTTTCTTCTTACTTTTCTTATGAGAATTTGTGTTTAACACATGAATATCGTCATCTATGGGTTTTTGCTTGTTTTCTTTTGTCAAGAGTCTCGCTTCTTCTTTTAAGCAGTCCGTTCTTAGCCTATCAAATTTAGGGAGTTTAGATCTTGCACTTATCCCTTGAACAAATGACTCCCATGAGTTTGGTAGGCCTCCTAGAGCTATTAGTGTTAACTCCTTGCTATCAATTTGATATCCAATTGTTGATAGTTGATCTCTTAGTTCAGTGATTCTCATGAAGTATGCATTGATAAATTCTCCTTTGTTTATTTGAACATTGTTAAGTTGCCTTTTTAATGCAAGGGTCCTACTAGTGTTGTTTATTTCAAAGGTGCTCTCAAGGGATTTAAACATTAGATATGCAGTCTCATGTTTTGACAAAATAGGTACTATATGGTCTCTAACTGCATCTACTAAAATTTTCATGGTTTTCTCATTGTTCTCAATCCATTGAGTTTTCTCTGGATCATCCTCTGGTTCTCTCTTGTTTCTTTCACAAATGAGTCTAACTCATTTTCTTTTAGAATCATCATGATTCTGAATTTCCATGATGTGAAGTTGTTTGCACCTTCAAGACGGTCTTCAAATCTGATCACACTTGACATTATGAAGAATGTGATGTGTATTTGATTTCTTAAAAATACGATTTTTCTAAATAATCTGATATCTAGATTTGATTCGGATTTTCTCAACTTGGCTTTGATACCATGTGAATGTAACCAAATCTAATCAGATTATATTCTATGTGGAGAATAAGCAAATCCTAAATCTAAAAATTCTGTGTATGTATTCTAAGTCAGAATTCTAATGTTTTGTTTCTGATCTTCTTATTGCAGATTATTAATGTATTTCGATATACTACAATAGAAGATCGAATTATGTCTTTATATCTTGAAGGGGAGACATGCCTCAAGTAGAGACGCGTCTCATGAGAGGACGTGTCCTTTGAGTACGCGGACTCCTCTCAGCCAACCGATAATTATCGGTGGCTAATCTCCAAACACCCGTATGTATTTAGCAAACAACGATCAGTATATGTTAACTTCGATCAGTATATGTTAACTT